>JAOANK020000084.1:1914307-1926525 GCA_026257165.2 Telfairia occidentalis
GCACGTTGGCACCCAAGTTCATTTATTTCCAATCCAACTGGATTCAAGCCCCAATAAGCGTGTTTTGTTTTTTTTTTTCTTTTTTGTGCTAAAAGTAATTATATTATATTTGAAATACAATAATTACTAATTTATAAAACAATACTATTTTTCAATTTTATTTGATTTAGTTTAATAATTTTAATTGTTTGTGTTAAAATTAATTATATTTTCTTTTTTTTTTCTTTTTTTTTTTGTTTTAGTTCAACAAAATAAGAGATGAGAATCTGAACTCACAACTTTTTGGTCAAGAAGATATGTCTTTGAGCTATGCTCGGTTTGGCTTACATCATCTTGAGTTCATAAATTATTTATAGTATTTAAATGCAATTTAACTGTTATAATAATATCTCATACACTTAAGAAGACAAAAATGTATATTACTTTAAAATTTTATTTGCTTATGAAAAGAAAAAACAAAACGAACTTAGTGAGACTTGAATGGAGTTGGCTCGGGAAGTAGAACATGGGTGTTAGCATGCCAAACAAGGAATTATGGACAGTAAAGGTGAAGGTTATCTATTCCACAGACGATCTTGAATAAAAACTACAATATTTAAGAAAATTATTTCAAAACTTCAATATTTTTTTAATTTGTTTTTAAAATTATAATATTAAAAAAAATGTCCGTTCTACTTGTACTAACATCTCTATGCAATTTAATTGATTAAAAAAATGCAATATATAAGAAGAAACCCACTTCCCCCAAAATTTCCTAACAAATTACCATAAAATTTCAAGAGAAAGAGAGAGAGAGTGCGTGTTTCCAGTCCAACACGCTTTATCAAAGTTTCATCCATGGAGTCCGAAGCTTCAACGTAAATTCAAACTCTCTGGCTCTCTCTCCCATTTGTTACTTTCCAACTCTCTTTAATTCCTTAACCCAAAATTCCTTTTCTTCTTCTTGGCAGTTTCGAGACGTGTGATATAATGGCGGCCCTCTTGGGTTCGAGTCCTCTGCTTCCGCAGTCGTGGAGCCTCTGCAACGCCGCCAACACCGCTGCGCCGGAGAGCTTCACGGCCGACCTGATCGGAGATGTGGCCTATGTCGCCTTCTCCGCAGTCCAAGTTCTGCCACGTTTCTCCCGCGGCGGCGGCGAGAGAGAGTTTGTGCCGTTGGAAGGGGAAGTTGAGGAGCTGTTTTGGCCGTTGAATCGCCACCGTGAGGACCTCCCGACACCGGCCATGGCGGATTCTGGCCTCCTCCATATCTTTCTTAATTTATTTACTCATCAGAATCTCCTTGAAAAGGTCAGTACAATTTTAACCATTTACTCCCTCTAATTTTTTAGGTAATTTTTTATTTTGATCTTTTGCCCATTTGTTATTTTTTTTCTTTTTCTTTTTTATAAAATGTTGAGTTATTATTAAAATTTTGTGTTTTTTTTTCTCTGTTAATTTATTTGGATACTACTTCACACATTAAATTCATCTTCTTTGTCGATAAAATCTGTTTCTTTCAAATCGTATGTATAGTGTTTGAATATATAAATAAAGCAATAATTTAGTAACATTTGGCTTTTTATGAACAAATTATAACAATCTTTTGTCTTTTTGCACGGAAGGCACAAGGGAGAAATTGAAATGATTAAGAACCAAATTGCAAATAACCCAAACGATTAAAAACCATGTTTAGAATTTATTTAGCATGCATTTTAATTTAAACACATTTTTAGAAAGAACTATTGATAATTATAATATTTATATTATATATTTCTAAAAAATAATTTAAATAATAAATTAAATATAGTGCCAATCCTTTTTCAGTGCACTCAGACCGAAAAGGACTACATTAATGTTATGGCTGACATTTGTTTTTCATCTAGATTTTTTTATTATTTTAAGAATTATTCTTGTTTTTCTAACATTTTTCTTTATTTTCTAGTTTACTAAGACCCAGTGATAATCATTTCTATTTTTGTTTTTAGTTTTTTTGTTATTTGTTTTCCATTTTCTATTTTTTAAAAATAAAAATCATATATGTTTGATAACTTATTTTTATTTTCTATTTCTAAAAAATAGAAAACAAAACTTGTTTGATAACTGTTTTTTATTTTCTGTTTTTAAAAAGTTAGAGAGATATATTAGAGAGAGAAAAATGTGTAGAGACTTAGATAATAAATATTTAAAGACATAAAGATAAAATTTTTTAATAGAAAAGTTAGTGAGAAAAAATTTCGAAAGATAAAAAAAGAATTTAGAAAGAAAAAACTAATAAGAAAAAGAATTTTAGTTAGAATTATTTTAAAAAGTAGTTAGAAATAGAGAAAAAGAGTTATAGGGAGATAATTTTAGACGAAACAATTTTAAAAAAAGAGAGAAAACTGTACATGAACAATAAAATTGAGAGCAAAAGAGAAGATAGAAAAAAGATAAATTAGAAATATAAAGAATATTTGTACTCAGACGAAATTTAGAGAGGAAATTTTTGGATTAAAAATGTTAAAGAGATATATTTGTTAGACAATAAAAATAAATGTGTGTGAGAGAAAAAGTGAGGGAGTAATTGTAAAAATGTATGTTAGAGAGAAAGATAAATTTAAAAGAGAAAATTTGAAAAAAAAAAATTAAATTTATAAAAAGGAAAAAATTAGAATGCCTTGAAAAGAGAAAGATAAATTAAATTTATACTAAGATGAGAGTTAGAGAGAAAGATAAAGATAAATTATATAAAATTTAAGAGAGAAAACTTTTTAGAGAGAGAAATTTGGCGTGAATAAAAATTTTTTGAGGTTAAAAATTAGTTGAAGAGATATGTAAAAAGAAAAACAAAATGTAAGTTTTAGTTGAAAAACAAAAAATTATTTTTGAAAACTACTTTTTTTTTTCTTTTTAGAATTACTTATAATTTCAAACATATTTTTAAAAAACAGAAAATTAAAAATTGAATTAGTTAAAAAAAACTTTGTATTTTAAAAATCAAAAATAAAAAATAGAAAACAAAATGGTTACCAAACATGTACTAAATTATTATTAAGTTTTAAAAATTATTAAAAATTATTATCAAATTTTCAAAAGTTTTTATTTTTTCTTAAAACAAACAAGTAAAATAATAAACTAAAACATAGAGGTGTATGTGGTTTTTGTTAGCTTAATTTCATGTATACAAAGACAATTAATAAATTTGCTATAACTTTTGTTAAGAAGTATAAATTTTTAACTAAGACAAAAAACCGAAATTATTATGAAACCGACTATAATGGGCCTTAAATTAACTTTTATTTTTTTATATATTTAAATGTATAACGACATTAGAATTAAGAATTTTTTGGCATTTGGGGTCTGAATTGACTCGGTTATGGGAGACGGACTTAGGAAGTCTACCATTAATTAGAGACTCGGATGACCCAATAATACTTTGAAGTTTGAATGGAAAAGTTGGTAAATTGAAAATTAAGAGCATGTGTGATATGCCACTCCGATTTTGTTTCTTATTTTTAGATTCATTTAGAGTGTGTTAGGTATGAATTTTAAACTGTTTATTAAAAAATATTTTTTTTTCCTAAAATTAATCGTATTTGGTTAAAATTTCGAATGAGCATTTTTAACTCATTAAAAATTCTAAAAAAAATAGTTTGAAAATGTGTAAAAGCATATAAATACCTTTAAAACTTTTTTTAAAATTAAATATTTATTTAATTTTGTTCCAAAAACGCTATACAATAAAAGTGTGTTTGGGAGTGATTTTAAAATGTTCAAAATCACTTTTGTCATACCTAAATTTAAGTAATTAACTTAGGGTCTGTTTGACTTGACTTTTAATTTAATTATTTTTTTTATAAAGAAATATCGATAAATATAGTATTTATATTTTATATTTTTTAAAAATATTTTTTTATAATAAATTTATTTAATTAGACTACCTTCAAAAAGTAATATTACTAATTACAAATATATTTTTTTTTTCTTATTACATATTTGGAAGAATTTCGATTAATCACTTTTAAGTCATTTTTGGATTATCTCCCTTCTATTTCTTCAAAAATAACTTTTAAATTAATTCAATTTTTTGTATAGTTCCTTTTATTTGTGAAGAATTTTTCATAAAACATCTCTAATTTTCTAAAATTATTCAAGAAACTATACTAAATACATTTTAAATTGCAAATTTTTCTGAAAGTGCTCATAGAGAAAATAATTTTATTTCAAAAATATTTTTTTTCAAAGTTAACTCAAACAACCCTAAATGTTTTACTTAAAAATATTTTTTAAAAAAGTTTTTCCAAACATGCACTTAAAAAAAAAAGTAAATAAATTCTAAAGGGGTATAAAACTTGGAGACACATCAGTTCTGGCAAGCATTTTTTAAAATAAAAAAAAATAGATATATAAAAAGAATAGACACGTCGTTGTGCAGGGCTTGGAAAAGGTATACATTTAAAACCCCCTTTCTTTTTGGGTGCATGGACTATAGAAACAACTTTGGCTAAGGCAGGCCTAAAAACCTTCAATGAGAAGCCTAGACTAGGAATATATATATCGATAATATTTGTTCTCAAAAATATTATTGGCATAATAAGCATAATCTCATATGCTGCAGATGACAATAGTAATGCAGGAAAGCAAGTCAATTGTAATTACAGGTCATTCCCTTGGAGGAGCAGTAGCCACTTTGTGTACTCTTTGGTTGCTCTCTTTCTTCCATTCCAAAACCACTCATCAGCCATTGCTATGCATCACCTTTGGCTCCCCATTGATAGGCAACAAGTCACTTTCAAGAGCCATTCTTAGAGAACGATGGTGCGGCAAATTCTGCCACGTCGTCTCAAACCACGACATTATGCCACGACTTCTCTCTACTCCCCTTTCCTTTCTCTCCCCCCAGCTCCATGTTCTTCTTCGATATTGGCATTTGTCAATGGCCTCTCCACAGTTTGGGAAACTTGCTACCCAATTGTCAGAAAGAGAGACAGATGAGCTCTTCCAGGTCGTATTGGCTCACTTCAACACGATATCGAACCCAGGAGAGGGGTCGGGGTCAATGCAAAGTCAGTTTTGGCCATTTGGAAACTTCTTCTTTTGCTCAGAAAATGGTGCAATTTGTTTGGATAATGCCATATCAGTTATGAAGATGCTCTGTCTGATGCTCAAAACAAGTGCTCCAAATTTAAGTATTGAAGATCATCTCAACTATGGCGATTATGTGAAAAAAGTTGGTAGTCAGCACATGGAGAGGAAAAACTTCACCTCTGAGTGTCCTCCTGATTCAAGCTATGAAGCAGGGCTTGCTCTAGCATTGCAGTCCTCAGGAATACCTTCCCAAGTAATAAAGCTTCAACTTTCCTTCCTTATAACAGAACCTATAGGGTTTTATATAATAAGAGAACTTATTAAAACTAAGTGGAGCTTTTTCAAAATTGCAGGACGAAGTTGCTCTAATGGCCAAAAATAGCTTGAGGATGGCAAGGAGAATGGGACAAACACCGAACTTGAATGCGGCGAAACTGGCTATAAGCTTATCCAAGATTACACCTTATAGAGCTGAGATAGAATGGTACAAAGCCTCTTGTGATAAAGCGGATGACCAATTGGGGTACTATGATTGCTTCAAGCGAGTAGATGCCTCAGTAAGACATGCTAGAGTGAACATGAACAGGCACAAGCTTGCGACGTTCTGGAATAGAGTAATCGACATGTGGGAGAACAATGAGCTTCCCCCAGATTTCAACATAAGAGCAAAGTGGATTAATGCTTCACATTTCTACAAACTCCTGGTAGAGCCATTGGACATTGCAGAATATTACCGCCGTGGGAAGCACATTGTCCATGGTCATTACTTGAAGCATGGAAGAGAGAGAAGATACGAGATTTTCGACAAATGGTGGCAAGGGAGAGAGATTACAGAGGAAGGGAATGCTCAGAGGATGAAATACGCAGGTTTAACTCAAGATTCATGCTTTTGGGCAAGGTTGGAGGAAGCGAAAGATCTACTGGAAAACATCAAATGTGAAGATGTGAGAAAATTGTCTCTGATTTGGAAGAGTTTTGAGAACTTTGAAAGGTATGCCAGAGGACTGATTGAAAGAAAAGAGGTTTCTAAAGATGTTGTTGCAAAGAATTCAAGCTACACTCTGTGGGCTCAAGAACTGAGGGCACTCAAGTTAAATATGTAACAATTAGGTAGTTAGAATTTTATGGCAGATAAGGTCCAAGTAGCTAGCACCTTGGACCAAGGATCTCTAAATCTAGCTGTAACCTAAAGTCAGACTGCTAATGAAAATGTCAATTCGATACTCAATTATCCATCAATTAAGAATAGTAATATAGTCATACTATATAATATCATGTCTCTGGTCTACAATTCAAAATGTCAATCCAGTGATCCAGTTTATGTCAATACAAATGCTAATACCTGCTCTCTGGTCTTCATGCCCACCAAAACAAGCCCATTGGCTGTACAAAAGGTCACATGTCCATCACCATAACGCGGAATAGCCCTACGGAGCAATACACTTGCTACTAATATCAACAAAAGATGCCAGCTCTAATTTCCTAATGAGTTTTCATTAACAGCCTTGTCGATTTCTTCTACATGATTCCGGAGAACGGTCCACTGCAGAAAGATGACTGATCATTATAGAAACGTACAAAAATATTTTTTTTTTCTAAAAGGAAAAATAATTGCAAATTTAAAGCTTTAAGAAGACTGAAGTGCACACCTGATCCAAGGATAGCGAGATGCCTGGAAATAAAAAGAAAATCAAAAGGCATCCTTAACTTCTACATTTGCAATATTATATGCATCTCACTCATATCAATAATATAGACAATGGTAAATTAATACTCATAAAAAAAAAAGAGATCAAGAGCTTTCATATATACCATTCTTTCTAAAACACCTCAAATGGATAAGAGAGCTAAATTAATGAGACAACATGGAACGAAAAGCATACTCGTTTATTAATGCAAGGTTTTTGGTAGCAACTTGAAATTAGTTATGAGATGATGATGTTCTCAACTCTCAACTGAAATGCAAAGTATTCCTGAAAGCGTGTGCAACAAATGACAATCCAACTTGGATAAAGTTGTCCAACAATTAACTACAACAGATGCAGCGTACACTTTTTTATTTTTTTATTTTTATTTCGTTATTTCTTCCTTTACTATTCTAGGCCAAAAGTTGCAAAATTCACCTTGCTTCCTTCCGAGGTATGTACCCCATTTATTTTTCAGTATCCAAGAACTTTCAAAGACAAAAGTTCTTTAAGAGAAGAATTTCAGGACCGGCTCACCAAATACGAGTATTTTTATAATTATGTATCTAATGTTTTTTAGAAAATTTAGTCGTTAGCTCTGTAATAATAATATCATTATCAGAAAAACATTGTGATTGATGTCAGAAAAACAACTCTTAGACAAAAACAAAATACAAATGGATTACCAAAATTTCTCACATTAAATTATTGACCTTTTATGTTTTTAAGGGCAATATGACCTTTTACGTTTAATTATAGATTTTGAACACTCAGGGTGTTTTAGCATCCAACTCCTACCTAAATATTTTGTAGCTCCCAACCAGTAGGTAGGTTTTAAAGTTCAGATTTTTATGATCTCTTTGGTTTTTCCTCTAATGTTTGCAAGTTCAAAATCATTCTTTGATGTTACCCAAATTCACACGTGCCAAGTCTACGAGGCACCTGTAAATTGGTAAAAAAAGGATGAAGTTGAAAGCTAGCACTTCAGCGTCTACCAAGTACAACATCCACACATGAGTTTAGCTACGGCTTTTCTTCTGCAAAAGTGCAATACTTTTTGTATGTTACATGATCTTAAGCTCATTTACCGTGCATGTCAATTTCAGAACAATGAAAACTATAATGAGAAAAAAAGGCCTCGTAATGTTCTTTATCCGATAAGCTTGTTAGCTATTACCCTCCCTATACTTGAACTACGCAATTTATACACAGTTTCCAAGGGATACATGCTTTCACTAGGGTAGCAGATGACTCCAGTAAGCTGTGTTTATTATAGTCATTTCTCCAAATTCTTACGTACGTGAAATAATGATCATGCAACACTAGATGTGAGTACTCGTTTGTTGACCCACTAGCATCGAATGGAGTTGGATTTTATACAAATTTCATGTTGCATCCTTTGGAGTGGTGGCTATGTCTCGATTAGTTAGCTCGCTATAAATAATTAACTATGATTATGATTTAAATTATCCTATAATTCAACATGCCTTCATGTTTTTCTATACATTTATATAAATAACCCTGTTAAAAGAGGCTACTCATTGAGCATTATAAGAGTCACCTTAGTTACTACTAGTACACAGAAGGTAGTTAACGATTGTAACACCTAAACAAAGTGTAGCAAATTGGTCAATGTATCGCTGTGTTCTCACATTTTGTCCTTTGGTTGGTGTCTTTCCTTTCAATAAAACTGTGTGAAGCTTGACTGCCATCGGGTTTCTTTTATTTACGCACAATGGAGACCAAAGAGTGCCAAAGCACCTTACACACCAACGTAGCCTATTCGAGAGGGCTAGTTCTCTCCTACACACGAGTACCATACCAAAATTTTGTATCGTCTCCACGTTTCTCTTAACAGCATATATTTCCTCCTTTCCTAGCTATCCATCAAGGATTAGTTCCCCCATTTGCCCTTTCTTTTCGTTTTTTTTAACAAGAAACAACTTCTCATTGATGTAATGAAAAGGTACAAAAGTTGAAAAATGAGACAACTCCCAAAGAGAGGAAAAAGACCAGAGTCTAAAAAGAAAAAATAAAAGCACTCCAATTACAACAAATATGAGAAGATGAGAATGACTGAAAAGATTTAGAAAGAGAACACTAGAGGGAGGCTTTAAATTTGTCCAACTCAAAGCACTCCTCCCTACTTCTGAACTTATCTTCAAAAATCCTCTGATTATGCTCAAATCCCGTAAAGATTTAGTACCCCCATTTGCCCTTTCTAGTATAGACATTTACAATAGGAGGCCTGACAAAGCTTTAATTACATGATTCTTTATTTGGAGAAATGCTCTTCTGCTCAAGTTTACTTTAGATTAAAACTTGGGATACAAAATATTTTGTATTTTACTATCTTATTTTATGTTATGCTTGACTATATGTTAAATTTTAAATCTATCTTTGTTCCCTCACATTTTAGCATGCTTGATGTTGCATTCGTAAAGAGTGCATTAGAACTAAGATTGTTACAATGCACCAGGTAGGATGGACAAGAAGTCTTGTAATCCTACCTATATGCAAACAAACCATTTTTTTTAAATAAATAACAACTTTTCATAGATGTCTAGTTACAATGGCAACAAAATAAATAAATAAATAAATAAGAACAATAAATCCCATTTGGAGTGTACAAAAGGGTTACTAAGCTACAACCAATGCGAATCAGAAACTTCAAACCTCAGTTTCAACCTGCTTTTATAAACAAAGAAAGTCAAATTCCAACCCATCCAAATCAAAATCTCCCTTGTGCAATAACTTTCAACCAATAAAGTCAAAATTTTACTACCTCCAATCACTTTCATTTGCTCTTAACCCATCTCTCACTCTTTGCTAATTCAACTTGAGAGGAAAGGAATCTTCCTTCTTGGACTGCACCACCTTAGAACTCAAGGATACAATTGTACAACCTATAGAATATATCTTGTTCAACTAATGTTTTACCCAACTATCTTTCTCCTTCTCCCTCATGCATATGGTTTTCTCTCTCTTGTGCTAAGTGTGCCTCTCAATTTACTCTACTATCATATCTCCTTGAGGTGAAATTTGGGATGGCTAGGATTCAGGATAGTCACGCCACGGTTGAATACACCATATATGTTCTTAATTTTACAATCATGTTTCATTTACTTATAAGAAGGGGAAAAAGAAAAAAAAAAAGACCCAACATGTATGCTCATGTCCTAGCTACATCTCAGCATGCCCGAAATAAAATTAAAAGATAAATTTGCACCTTTTTGAAATGTTTGGCATGTGCTAGACATGCGCAAAACATGTGAATACGCTACTTAGGACAGAGTGTTCATATTTCCCATATCATACAAGTTCAAATTAATTGAACCTAAACAAGCTTATACAACAGGCTAGAATTTTTTCCCTTTTTTAACAAGAAACAATTTTACATTGAACAGATGAAAAGATGCAATGTTCAAAGTGAAACAAACCCCAAAAGAAGTGAAAAACATAAGAAAAGCAATAAAAGCAAAATAAAGACATCGAGGAGGAAAAATAAACGCCTTCCAATTACACAAAATATCAAATGGAGAAAAAATCTTTAAAAGAATTAGAAAGAGAACACCATGAAGATGCTTTAAACTTGGCGATGGCAAAAAATTCCTCATGAGACTTGAACTCGCCTTCAACAATTCTAAGTTTTCTTTCCACCCATAAGTCATAGCAAATGGATTTGACAGCATTAACCCAAAGAATATTTCTCCTAGAGATTAGGGAAGGTCCACAAATAAGTTGAAGCATACCGTCCTTAGCAAATTCTAAGAATACCCAACACATATTGAAAGCTTGAAGAAGAGAAAGTCATAAAACTCTTGCGAACTTGCAATGAGACAGCAAATGTGATTGATCTTCAGAAGTTTCAAATAGAGAAAACACATGGATGGCTCCAGGCCTGAATTCTGGAGCTTCCTTTGAAGAATTTCAGCCTTATTAAGATTCCCAAAAAGCAAAATCCAAGAAAAAACAATAACTTTCTTTGGGCTTTTTTATTTCCACAGAGCAGTAAACAAAGACTTAGAAATCAAAGAATGGGAAAAATGGATCTTAAACATCGATTTGATGGAAAAAATTCGACATGGTTCAAGAATCCACGCATACTATCATCCTCATTTTTTATTGATACATCAAAAGCAAACTCTAAGGATTTGTCTTCTTTAAGACTTCTTCTAGTCTCAATATTCCATGAAGCAATAGTAGAATCCCAAACATCATGAATAGAACACTGAGGATTAAGTGCAACTTTGAAAAGCTTAGGGAACACAAGAGCAAGGCTGGAATTAGAAAGCCAAACTTCCTCCTAGAACAAAATACGCTTACCATTACCCAAAGAAGGTCGTAAATGAGATCTTGCAGAATTTCAAACCTTGGAGATGCCGAACCATGGACACTTGGAACTAACTAAAGATTTCTTTTCTGAATTCCAATTGAAGTCATCAACCCCATAAAGACCCTTTATCACAATTCTCCAAAAAGCAATGGGCCCATTTTGAAATCTCCATTTGGCAAGCAAAGCCAGATTTCGCTACTCAAGCCCCCAATACTAATACCACCTGATCCCAAAGGAATTGAAGCACCAGACCAACGAACTAAGTGATTTAATTGCCCATCAGATTTTCCTTCCCAAAAACATTCCGAATGAGTTTCTCCATTTGAGAAAAAACCTGTGAAGGCAATACAAATAAAGACAAGTAATAAGTAGGTAAATTGAGAAGCACATATGAACATAAAGTTAATCTTCCCCCCTTGGGAAAGATTGAAATGCCTCCATCTTCATAATTGTTTTTGCATTTTATCCAAGATTGGTTGCCAAAATGCAAGGGACTTATGCTTTCCTCCCAAAGGCATTCCAAGATAAGATATTGGCAACTCCTCCATGAGGTGGGATATTAATACCACATAAAGAAGATTTTTCCCAATTAACCTTATGATTGGAGAGCCACTCAAAGGCTTCAATAGATCCCACAAGAGAAAGTATCATTTCATCATTGTCTTAGCAAAAGATAAGGGTATCGTCTGCAAATTGTAAATGAGATACATGGATAGCATCCTTACCCACTACAAACCCTTCAAAAAGATGATTTGAGTACAATTTATCCAACAAACAACTCAGCGCATCAGCCACCGAAATGAAAAGGAAAGGGGCAAAGGATCCGCTTGCCTTAACCCCTTTGAAGCAAGTATTCTTCCTCTTGGCCTTCCATTACCAAAGATAGAATATTCAAGGCTTCAAACACAACCACTAATCCATTTATGGCCAAAGCCTGGCGAAGAACAATGTCTAAGAAGTCCTTATCAATTCGATCAAAGGCTTTTTCGAAATCAAGTTTCAGAACCCATCCCTTCTGATATGAACCAAGGAACATCCATTGCCATACCTCAAGATCCCATAACAAGATCTAGAGCCAAGAAGCTTCAACAAGCTTTCTTTTCTCATGTTCAACACTTGGTGAGCTTGGCTAGGGATGATCAAGAAAG
>JAOANK020000084.1:1929843-1944089 GCA_026257165.2 Telfairia occidentalis
GGGTAGCAAGTTTTAAAGTTTACTTTAGTAGTTTTTAGGTTGTTTCTAAGTTCAAAAAGATACTTCAGGGCATTTTAGTGCACTTGTGCATGTTTTAGAAACTTCATTGTGATCGGGGGGTGGGTAAGGTGGTAAAATTAAGTGTAGTGGTTTTTAAATTGTCTTTAAGTTTAAAAAGACACTTAGGGTCATTTTAGTTCATTTGTGCATGTTTTAGATACTTCGGTGTGATCAAGGGGTGGGTAATGAGTTCTAAAGTTCACTTTAGTGGGGTTTAGGTTGTTTTTATGTTTAAAAAGACACTTAGGAGCATATTAGTCTACTCGTACTTGTTTTAGACACCATGACGTGATCGAGGGTGGGTAACGTGTTGTACATTTCACTTTAGTGGTTTTTAGGCTTTTTTAAGTTCAAAAAGATATTTAGAGGGATTTTAATCCACTTGTGCATATCATAGTTACTTCAACGTGATCGAGAGTGGGTTATGCGTTTTGAATTTCACTTAGGTGCTACTTAGGTTTTTTTTTAAGTTAAAGGAGATAGTTAGGGACATTTTATTCCACTTTCACACATTTTAGTTATTTTTTAGGTTGCTTTTTTGTTCAAAAAGTCAATTAGGCCAGTTTATAACACTAATGCAAGTTCTATTATTAATATATTTTATATAATTTAGGTTTTATTATTAAACAAAATTTATTTCTTTTAGGTACATTTTGGACGTTGGTACATTTCTTGGTCAAAGTTGAAGATGTTGTTCGGGTATTAGACATAGGTTATTTTGATTTTGTTTTAATTGTTCGAAACTCAATAATGTCATTTAATTTTTAGTTATAATTTCGTTTATTGTAAAAATATTATTTATCAATATATATAATTTCAATTTTTACAAATATCTTGAGAATGATTAAATCTAATATCTTGAATGAATTATTAGGTTTTGAGGGGAAAAATTATTTTAATTTAATTAACAATAAATTAAAAAATAAAGAAGGTTCTCCCGACGTTTTAAATTATCAGCAGAAAACAACTTCTGTAACTACTAAATGTCGGGAACCTGACAAAGAAAATGTGGACTTGATAGGCCCTCAATATTGTCGAAGTTCCTGTAAAACGTCGGCCGAAGTATGTTGTGGCCCGATGTTTGTAAGAAACGTCAGAGAAAAAGTTTTGTCTACCGACGTCAACTATAAATGTTGGCAGAATTTGAGTCATTGCCGACGTTTGTGTAAAAACGTTCGGAAAAGCTCCCCCGACGAGCTTTTTATGACCATATTGTTGACATTTTTTTCACGTCGGCATAATATTTCTCTGAAGTTTTTGTGAGTTCAGGTGACTTGTTTTTTGTCGGTAACAACTTAAAAATGGAAGATAAAGATATTCCACACCAAAATATTACTTTAGTGTTAGAAAGTATATTCCTAGCTATTATGTTGAAAGATGGAGAATGAGAATAAGAACATCTAAGGATATGTGGGATGACATCGCCAGTGAGACAATTTACGATACTTCCAGTTTATTGTGGAGAGATGGTTTCATATGTCGATACGTAGCATTTAAAAACAAAAAAACAAATAATAATTGTGTACATAGTGTATTAAAGATGGAGATAAAGCAACTAATTGACACTAATAAACTAACTTGGAAGGTATATGGGAAAACTAGAGAGACTATACGTCTCCATGCCAACCAAAACTTATCTTCAGGTCTCCTCTTGTGAGATTCAACTTTGTCTCTCAAGGTATTCTAAAGACTTCTAATGGTCCTTTTGAAAATTAATGTGTTCTAGTCAAAGTTATAGAACAACTCTCACTTATCAACTATATCTCCGACCTTATAGTCAATTTGCTAGCCTATCTCCTTCCCCATCAACAGAAGCTCAATAAAGTAAACTACACTCATCTTCAGTGCATCCTCATCATACTCAAACTAAAAGGTGATAAATATCTTCTCAATGTCACCGCACATTAGTACGTCTAATCCAAACAACAACCCTCTAAGTCTATTGCTGAACATTTGTTCTCACCTAGCATCTACCCTCCTATGCTCTAAGCCAATGATCACGTTGAAGTCATTCTATGTGAATGACACAATAGTCCCCAATAAGTTAATATTAATTACATTTTCCTTAACATCATTCACCTCCTTTAATAATAAATAGTGAACTAATTGACCATTAAATATGATATCAATATCATGGAATGGATCAAACCAGTTCTTCTAAATATTTTCTAATTTGGTTAGGAGCAATCTAAACTTGATATTAAGTAATGTTCTACGTACATGGGCTACACAAGTTAATTTTGCATGGAAGTAGTTAGATGAGTTGATCTTTCGTACCATCTTCATCATTTAAACTAAAACGAATGGGAGAAATATATAAGCAAGGACATGGATGAAAGCTTGAGAGAAATCACATACATTCTATCATTCTTGGTGAATATACTGATCAAAACTCGATCAATGTACTGGTCCAAATTGACACCAAAAGAAAAGATTTCAGTCAAATTGCAGTGAACTCTCGATGAACATACCACTCGAAATTGCAACCGAGACGAAAGACAGAATGATAATTCGAAGGCTATTTTTTGGTTCGTTTCGGTCATCATTTTCTTTATTATATACACCAACTACAACCGTATTGACCGTTAATCTTCTTTTCAGTAGTGCTTTTCAATTGTTACTGAGATCGAACTGACAAAAAAATTGAATGCAATTTTAGATTGACAAGAAAAAAATCAACACAGAAGGACGCTAAAAATGAAAATTTAAGTATTGGGATGTAGAAAACCATTAAAATAGATAGAATGTACATAGCAGAATCTAAAATTCCACGACAAAAAATCCACGTGTTTTTTTTATAAAATCCAAAATATGCAGTGATATCAAGTACAAAAGGAAGATTACCTAGAGAAGAAATTTAATGGCACACAATAATCTAAAAAACAGCCCTAAAGACAAAGAAGAAATGATTTTTCTTACCTTAGGAGTGCAAATGGCTGAAAATGCAAGCAAGAAAGTCAAAACTAGGGCTATACTAATAACACAGTAACTCAAAAAATTCGAGCAACCCAACCCAAATTGCAACGGTTACGTTGAATTAGTTAAATTTTTTATTTGGATTGGGTTTAAAATTTTAAGAACCGACGGGTTCGTTTCGATTTACGAGTTCAAGACTTAAAAATCTGGTTCAACTCGAACCGTATATATATATATATATTTACTCTTATGGTTTTACACTTCCTCCTTCCCTCCTCTCTTGCCGCACTCCCTCTCCTCCTTCACGCTGATCCATCTGTTTGTTCAATGACGCTGCCTTCTCACCGATGGTCATCCCATCCATCATCCGTCCAGCCAGGTATCGCTATCCATTCAGCCTGTTGTCGCCCTTCATTCATTCTACCTTGTTTTTTCTTTATGACGTTCCCTCCCTCGCTCCATTCCTTTCATCCCTCAAAATTATCATTTCCCACCAACCGTTACCGTCTTGCTATCGTCGTCAGTCTCGCACCGTCGCCATCTCTTCACTTTCTCATCTCTCTATTCTCAGATCTTCATTTTCTAAAAAAACTCGATAGCCCAACTCAATTCAACCCGAAAAGACAAGGATGGGTTGGTTGTATTACAACCTTAGATCTAGTTATTTGGGTAACCAACCCAACCAATCCAAATTTTTGAGTTGGTCCAAATAAACCTCTCTAAATCGACCCAACTTTACAAACCTAGTCGAAATAGAAGTAACAAAGAGAGAACGCAACATAGAAATTTGCTATAGAAGTCGGAAGTTGAAATTGGGCAAGAAGAGAAGGATCGAGAAAAGAACCAAGAGAGAAAGTTGGAGAAATGTCTTTTGTTTTAGTGACTTGTGGGGAAGAAGAGAAGAAAAAGGTAAAAAAGGTATTTTCACACATAATGACGTAAGCAAAGGAGTTTAGAACCTTAAAATGTATGCCCGCGACATATTTATAATTTTAAAAATTTTCGGTACATAAATGCCAATTTTCCTTTCAAACGCATGGGTGAGGTAGAAAACGAGTCAATAAACCTTGTTTTGGAAAAGACGAGCCAAATTCTATTCGGCCATCTGAATTTGGGTTATTTACTCAAAAACTCATAGATAAAAAAGACAGTGGTCTTTGAGTGTGTGGTGTTGACAGCATGTCAAAAGGTAGTCAAGATCATCTCTCTCTCTCATTCTCACTCGCAGCATTCACTTGGCCAAGAAAATCGGAGATGCAGTAGATCCGACGTAGATGGAGAGGGGAGAATTTCAATCAGCGCTCCATCTTAAACCCAGAGCCCCTTTTCGATACCTTTTCTTTCGCTTTTTCTTTGTTTTTAGTTTGGTATCATTGTATGGAATCTCGTCTTGTTTCGTTTCATCGCTTCTTCAACTTATTGTCCTATGCAAATGCTTGCTTTTATATCCCCTGACCGCCTTTATTCCCTCTTTCTTCGTGGCTTTTTTTTTTTTTTTCCTAATCTTAGACTTTGATAACCTATCTTCTATGATTCTGGGAAGCCTTCTGGTCGTAGTGTATGAAATTCGGGTGTTACCGGACTGTTTCTGTCTGTGTCTCTTTTTTTTTTTTTTGAGGGTTTTGCTTGTTTCGTTGATCTTGTTAAGAAATTGTTCAGTTATTCATGGTCCGATGAAATAGCTTAGGTTTAGGAATTTTTCTTGCTGACGAACACCATTGTGCTGCTTGGATCGAAACTATTTTAGCATTTTAGATTCTCTTTGAATTTGAAGTATGATATTTTTGGGAAATTTCTAGGCTTGTAGCTTGTGTTGGCGACTATATGTGCTGTGAGGCAGTGTAGGACTGATGGTCAATTAAACTGCAGATTGTATTACTTGTATGCTATTTGTCAGTTATATCAGCGGAGCATGATTGTTTCTTACCTCTCAGTTTTCTACCGAAAAGTATTTGATGTTGTTTAATTTTAATCGACTGCACAGGGAGACTTATGTCTGAATTGGCAGATTATTGGACTTGCTGAAGTAGAATTGTTGAATAATCCAAGAGCAGAACTAGCTTGTTTAAATCTATGTACTCCACGACTGATAAGATGAGAAAGGAAAATATGCTGGACAGAGTAGATGACCATGCTGAAGCAAATGGTTGTACGACTATTGAGAATGAAGATTTGGGTTCTCAGTCTCGCCATAGTGTAGGCAAGGAATCTGGACTGGCAAGTTGTCGTGTGTGTCAATGTACTGAATCTGACAGAAGGGGTGATGCTGTTTTAGGATTTTTGGGCATCACTCCACCGATATTGGAAACAAGAAAAAGTGATGGGGATTCGAAGCCTGAGAAGCAAAGCGTAGATAATGTTGATTGCTGTTCTGTGTTGAATAAAAACGTTAAAATTGATTCTGGCTCAATTGAGTTCATAGGCCCTAATGGGGAGGTTTTTATTTGCAAAGCTGATATTGAAATGGGTTCTCGTCAACATGAAGATGCATTAGTGGAGCTTGGGTGTTCTTGCAAGAGTGACCTTGCTCTTGTACACTATGCATGTGCTCTCAAGTGGTTTGTCAGCCACGGATCTACAGTTTGTGAAATCTGTGGATGTACTGCAGAAAATATTAGAACTGATGACTTTAGAAAGGTTGTGAGTTCTTTGAAGGAATATGAAGCTTTAAGGGAAAGAACTGCTAGTGGGGAACCTAATCCTATGCAGAGTCATACTAGTTCTGATATAGATCCTGATGCCATTGCTGCTGTCCGAAGGCAGCGGCTTAGTGAAATCTCATTGTGGTTTAGTCCTCATAATTATAGTAGCAACAATAACTCTACTGCAGCCTCCCAGATTGTTTCTGAACATCTGAATACCATCTCAGAAAGTGTTATTCGTGCCGAAAATCCTGCAACCAGGTGGGCTGTTGAGGGTACTGGAATTCTCCTTGCGACAGGCCTGCTTACTGTTACTCTTGCTTGGCTAATAGCTCCTCGTGTGGGGAAGGTAAGTCTCATCGGTTATCTATCTTATATTGTAGTAATTCAGGTAGATTTTTCTTGTCAAAAAATTTCACGTAGAATTTTCTTAATTTAAAATGGGAATTCAGAGTACTGGAAATTACTGATGCATTGAGCTGCTCAGTAGGCCACAGTTAACTAACATGCCCAATGACACTACAGAAGTCAGAAGCTACTTCCCTGTTTTCTTATTAAAAAACTAATGCCTCATGTATTAATCTGACATTGTTTCTTTTGGGTATTTGACAACAAAAATTTACCATTCTGATTAAAAACTGCATTTTTCAGCCTCTTTTCAGACACTAATACTTTGGGACGCAGTTTCAGTTGTTGAGAACATCTAACGATGTTTTTTACCATGATAAAAAAACACTGAGCAAATAGTCTATTAAAAAACGTCTTTTCCTGTTCACCAAGTTAACTCTTGCTGCTTTTTCTTTCTTATCGATATGTATTCAATTTTCCCAATCTTAATCTTTCTTGTCCAAGCTCACCCCTGGTTTTTCTTCTACTGTTTTTTCTCGTTACCTTTTCATTTTCTTGCAGTGCACAGGTGTATTTTGACGATCAACCTACTTGTAACAAACGTCAATATAAACAGTTATATTTTAGAGAGGCTTCCCTTGAACCCAACAATATCAAAATGCTCAGAAACAAGAATTCAGGAAAGTAAAAATATCTTCAAACTAAGATGTACAAGAAGAATCTTCCCTTGGATACCCCAAATTCTCTAATTTCTCAAGAGCTAAAATCCACATCATGAAGAATGTTGGTGAAGGTAGAGAACTCTTTAGATTCATCTTCTAAATGACGAGTTTTGTGGTCCTAATGAGTGAGAGAAAAGAGTGGAATAATATGATTCAACAAAAGACATTATTAAGAGAATGAAAGTAGAATGTAAAGTTAGTGAGCCTAATGAAAGTAGAATGTAAAGTTAGTGGGCCTCTTGGATGACTCTCTCTCTCTCCCTTTTTGTCTTCCTTGTTCACTCTTAGTACTTCGTAAACAATCTCCATGGGGTATTCCAATCTTCTCCCTCGTATCTATAGAAGGGTGGCAATATACAATGTGCTCAACATCCATTGATTGAAAGGTTTTCTCTATTGAATTTGATAGAAACCTTAAAGCTCTATTCTTTCATTTTTCTTAAGAAAGCTTGGTCTCTTGGCAATTGAAAAAACCATTAAAAGGGAGTAGGGTTTGTAGCAGAGATACCAGGAATCCAACTCCTTCGTCTCCTTAACTTGGCTCGTCAATTGTTCAGAAACCTTATTAACTTCAAGAAAAGTAACAAATTCTTCGAGTAAACTAGATGTGATGATTATGTTCTATGGGTGCATAAGATTTTACATAAAATGGGTCACCTGGCGAGATATTCAGACTCTAAAATAGTGGAATCAATCCTATCAAAAAGTCGTAGAAACAAAAGTTGCTTGATGGTCTTTGATGAATATAAAAGAGATAGATGGAAATGTTTTTTGGCATGATTCAAGAATATTGAGGAATGTGCCTAAAGGATCATCCTCCCATTGCACCTGCAATAATACCTCATGCAATGACATTAACTGATTCCTTTCCTACTTTCAACTTCATTGTCAATGTCTTCCCGTTAACCATCATGTCTCCAAGTGTTTTCAACCATTGTGTGCTACTGTGGCCTGAATTACCTCACATCTTCCCAATTTCAAGGGTAAAAGATCTTCAACAATATTAAGTTTTGGATCTCCAAAGCCTCTTGTTGATAGACTCCACGACCTTTTGGGGCTTTGCCAGACCTAAGAGCATGTTATATCTGTTCATTTCAACCGGTGGTAACTCTCGCTTAGATATCAACCTTTGGATGATATGGTGTGAGTCGGCCCCACAATCTCTACCAAAACTATCACAAATCGTCTTTTCAACCCCTTTCAACTTCATTGTAAGCGGTTGTAATTCCAATTACCGAATTTGATGATAGGGCCACCGCCTTTGGAATGTTATGTTCTCGTTAAACTCACCTTGAGTAGTATTGCCTCTTCATTTTGGTTTTGTACTATCAGTTTTTTTTCTTTTTCTTTACGGCCCACCAAATATTTCACTTCATATATAAAAACACGCCTTTATCTCTCTGTTATCTAAGCTTAGAATCCAATAACTTCTTAATGGGACTTGCCAACATCTCAAATTGCCTGATATAACCTCACATACTTTCCTCTAGTCAGAGAGCTAAGAATTATTCATACTTCAATCCATCCTGAGTGTACTGGAATCACATGATCAATCTGTGTTAGAATTCATTGCGAATGACTGGAGGCTTCCTTTCCTCAACCCAAACGAAACCAAGCTAAGGCTTCTCCTACCATGCACAACAGTAGCATTCATTCTAGTTGCAGAAGATAATTGGTTGACCTGAAAATGCTGCTTTATTTGAAAAATCCATCTGTGGGGATTGCTGTCATCAGACAAAAAATTGCATTTTTTGGACAAAATATGTTTGAACCCTATCTTCCTTCTTCATCTCCTTGGTTTTTCCTTCTTCTTCAACAATTTCTTGCATCACATTTGCCCTTTCCTTCATTGTGTACTTCTGAACCATTAATTCAATTAAAGTTTGTTCTGTCGCATCTTGAGTCTTCGGAAGTTGATTCACTCCTAATAAAGCAGCAATATTCCTCTCTCCATAGTTAGAATCTACTGGATTTCCTCAACAACTACCCCCAACCTTATCTTAACGATTTCCATTTGGTCTTTCATTTTTCCACCTGTTGGCATGCGCAGGACAATGCTGGTACTAATTGACGTGCCAATTGATACAAAAGAGGTTGAACTGAACCTAAAGTAAGAAATGTAATAGGGAAAAATACAGGTTCATACTACTCAGAGAGGTTCAGTCTTTCCCTCGACTAGTTCAGTACCCTTTTAACCACCTCTCAGCTTACATCATCTATTTTATATTTCTTATAACTACCGTATCTGAAGGGTCCTACTTCACCTACTGTACAGAAGATACTCGTCTTGACTTAAGAACTAACTAGTCACGCTTGTTCCCTTGCTTCTTTCTCCTAGAATATGTCTAATTCGTAGGTGCTTGTTAATCCTATCAGGATTTGGTTGAGAGGGAGGTTAAACATTATTGATATGATCAAAATTTGGAACCCTGACATCGTACTCCAACCTAACTGGTGCGGTCTCTGTATTTCCAATTATTGAATGGTGGATTATTTTATTTCTCCTTTGTCTGTATACTCGATGCATCTAGTGGAAGTTTCCGAAGACCCTTTGATCTCAACCTTACTGCCCCTGGATAGTTAGAAATGAACTAATACTCCTACCCTGTAGCCAGGTCTCCTTTCAAAAACAAAGGGAAGGTCTTGTGGTCTTATACTATTTCTGCTATTTTCCAAAATATTTGGCTTGAGACTAATATAAGGATTTCCAGGGTATTTCTACAGATGGGAGGTTTTGTAGGATTGAGTTATGTTGTCAGTCTCTATGGAGTGGCAGTGCTAAGGGAATTTGTAATTGTTCCATTCATTAATAACTTCCAAATCAATTGTGTTTCCGTTCTTCCATGGAAGACTTTGCGCTTCATTAAATTTCATCTCATTAAAGAAGTTGTTTCTTATCATTTAAAAAAAAAATGTGAAGTAGAATTATATATAAAAAAAATATTATTTGTGCTGTATTTTTCATTTTCTCTTTATCAAATTGATATCACTTTGAGTTTCATTTGATCGTGCTACACTTTTTCTTAATATATTCTAAAAGGGATTTTTATTTGAGTGCAGAAAACTGCGAAAAGTGGTCTTCATATTCTTCTTGGAGGTGTTTGTGCGTTGACAGTGGTGGTTTTCTTCCGTTTTGTAAGTATCATGTATTTTATATGGTCCTGAACTTGCTTTTCTGGAATTTGTTTTATTATAACAAACAATTTTAAATTGATTAGTAAATGCTAGAGGGGTGGACTGGACTAAGGGTCTCACTTAAAGCTAGCTAGGCAAACAACAAAAAGCTCTCTAATTGGTCATAATTTACAGAGAAACAAAATGAGAAGAATAATACTTATCGAATTCTTAACCCATAAAGGGGTGTGACATTGTGCTCTTTCTCGTACGTTACAATACGAATTTCAAAATAATTTTTATTCTTGGAAAAGAAAATCTCCCTCAAAGTAATGAAGGTAGCATTTCTTGTTGGCATTGATTTCATTGTACATAAAATTTGTTTGTTTGTTTGTTTGTTTTTTAAATTGAAGTTCGTTATGTTTCCAATAGGTTTATGACATTGTGTTGTATATGATATTGTGGTGGTTAACAACTTCTATTGATGGTTGATTTGGTTAGTTTGTCGTTCAGACAAGATAATGATAAGATTAATAGGCCACCTGTGTAATTCAAAATTCACATATGCTAGATGTGCGGGGAGGAATTCAAAACACTCTTCGCTTATGGGTAGCTAGTTTACCAAGGATATTTCTGTAATTCAATAACTGATGGGGGGATGGATGTAATACCCTACCTTTACCCAATATTTGATATGCTTTCCTAGTAAGAGGTTGTGCCTGACTTTTATGGTGAAGACATTTCATAGTCGTTTCACGATTCAAGAAATATCAAAATATTTTCATAAAGTCTGTCTTTCTTTTATATGCAATTTAGATTATTCTTTTCTTTTTCAGATTCACTAGTGGATTTTTTAAGAAAGTTTTTTTTTTTGGATGCTGTAGAAATTTTGAAAACAATTTTTTTTTATGCTTTTAGTTTTTTAGATTTGAAATTTGAAAATAAAAAGTCACACTGAAAAGATAAAAACTTTGATAAATATACTATTTCATGTTGTTAACCTATTTCACTTTTGTTAAAATTAAAACATGTACAACACAATATATTTTAAATTATATAATATTCTAAAATAATAATTATAAAAAAGTTATAGCATAAAATATGTTAATAAATTAATTAATGATATATAAGATTTAACAAAATATTTAGTTGGTAACTACCATTATTTTTATTGTTTAGGAATATATTACTGAACACATTTGAACATCATTTTAAATTGAGACTGAATTTCTAAATCTACTATCAAACACAAATTAGAAAATACTGAGAAACATATAATACACCTAATCAAATACACTCTTAGTGTATGTAAATTTCTGTTTCGAGATCATTAATCAAGTACACCCTTGGTGTTTTTTCTCATTGGAAAGAAATAGACAGGTCCGTCTTAGAGTAAAAAATGAGTTCAAATAGAAATAAGGAAAAGCTCCAGTTCCACCTGGTCCATATGTTTTGAAACATGGTAAAGTCAATTAAGGTTCAAAATGAAATGAAAAGAAAAGATGATAATATGAAAAAGGTTGTCATGGGGCTAATGGAAAAGGAAAGGGCTTAGAGGGAATAAGTTTAAACTATGGTGGTCGTCTTTTTAAAATTTAACATCGTACAAGTTTCTTTGGCAACCAAATATAGTAGGATCAGACAATTATCTGCCTTAAGCATTTCAATTGAAGGCCCAAAGCATTTGGCTGGATATTCAAATGCACGTGGGTGTTTTTTGGTATATTTATTCTTTTAACATATTTTTACATTGGCATTAACCATTTTATCTATGAATACAGGCTTCTTCTATGCCCAACTTACTGACTCAAATTCTGCAGTTTGTGCTTACCAGGATAAAATACGGACCGGCGCGATACTGGGCTATTTTGTTCGTCTTTTGGTTCCTGGTGTTTGGCATTTGGGCATCGAGGACACATGGTGCTCACACGGCATAACTCGGTACATTATGTACATTCGATTTGGTTTCTTTTCTGTTCTCCACTTCTAGGTGATCTTGCAAATCGACCTGTTTGATACATTTATAAGGTATAAATATCATGAATTATATCCTCTAGGGTTTTCATTTTATGTTATATTTTAGGTTGTATGAGTGTAAAGTTGACATTGGGTACGTATTTAAGTATCCGACAGGATACAAAATACCCTTTACCCGTGCTTCCTTGACATCAGAGCTGAGTATTTTTTATTTATTAAAAGGATCTTCAATTCTTTTTAAAAAAATTGGTAAAATGTTGTAATTTTTTCCACTGCTTCAGAAGATACTCTGGTATGTATATGCAAAAAACAGATTGTAGTTGTCTTGACACCTTTAGAAAGGTTGATGATCTAATCAGAGGTTTTAAGTCACTTCCAACATTTGTTTTCCATTGTTTTTTCTTCTCCTAAATCGACATTTCTCACTCTTTTCTTATGTTAATCTGTGAGAGCACTATGAGGGTAATATTAGGAATATTATTAGTAGAATATTAGTAGGGGTATAATAGTAATTAGCTGGACTGACTTGGTTATAAATAGAGAGAGGTAGGGATTTTTTAGGGTAGGTCATATTTTGGGATAGTGAGTCCATAGTGAGTGGATTGTGGGAGAGAGATAGTCCTCTCGAAAGACTATTGTCATATTGTAATTTCCTCTTTGATATTGCAATATAGTTGGGTTTTCTTATATTTGGGTTCCTAAAAAAATTGGTATCAGAGCACATTCAACCTGGGGGACACAAAATGGCTCAGAAACAACTGGGGAAAAGATTGGATGGAACTGAGAAAGAAATGGGAGAAATTAAGGAAGTGATACAAAATATGAGTAAGAGTTTAAAGCGACTTTCAATGGAGATACGAGAGAACAGGAGAGCAATAGCAACGATCCTATTTGAAATGTCACAGGAAAAGCCTCGTTCGACTTCTTTGCTGTCTGAGGATTTATCCTAGAAACATCAAGGAATAGAAGAGGTTGACGAGACAATGGAAGAGATTCAGCAAATAACAACTGAAAGAGAGCAAAGATTGAAGTTGGAGAACAAAATCAATCTCGTTGAGGAGAGCAAAAAAATATCCATACAAGCAACTAACAAGGAGAATCAAATGGGATCAACGAAGAGCAATAAACCCGGACGAAAGGTGGCTGGACGTCGGAGAGCATACCTGAGATTGCCTATTGGGATGCGAAGGAGAATCAATCAAACAAAGGAAAAACTCTCGAAATAGCATGGGGTTGCTGAAAAGAGGAGAAAATCGGCTTGGGCTGTAGACGACAGAAAATGAACAAGGAAGATGAAGAAGCAATTGAAGAATAAGAGAAGGATGAACATAAGTCGATGTTTAGAGAATTTTATTTAAAAATTTTAGCTTAATAAATTTAAATTTAAATAACTATTATTTACTTTAGATGTTGCATTCTTTATAAAATAAAATAATTAATAATATTTTAGAAATAATAGATGAACATATAGTATTTTAACAATTTATCTTTTAAAAGGCAAAATAACATTTATTTTATTAGTAAAAAAAAAAAAAAAAAAGAAGAGATTGCTAGTCATAAGAATCGAATCTAGGGCCTGGCAGGCATAAGGACTAAATGCTCACCTAATGCAATCTATTTGGTAAAATTGTGATAGATCTTTGATGTGGCAAAATTTTGTCAAATTTTTTTGAAAGATCGTCTTTTCAAGAAACGACCATTGTCCACTTTGAGACGACCTTGAATAAAACTACAATATTTTTTTTAAATAATTTTTAAAATTACAATATTAAAAAAAAATCCTATATTATGTCATAAACTGTGGTTAAGTTTTAATTATACCCTTATAACTTAAAAAGTCTCATTTTAGCATTTTACTTTTAAACTTAGTCGAAATGATCATTATGTTAGCTTTATTGTCAAAATGAGGAAATTTGACGTGGTGGTGATCTATATATATATATATATTGAGAAAAATACTTTGTTGGCCCTGAGTTTTGAGTTTAGTTTCAATTTAATCTTTATGTTTCAAAATGTTGCATTTTTATCGAGCTTTGAGTTTAGTTTCCATTAAGTCTCTAGGTTTCAAAATGTTACACTTTTAACCTTGAATTTTTTAATTCATTTTCCATTTGGTTCTTAAGTTTCAAAATGTTATACAATTTTACTCTTATATTTTCACTAATGCTTACTTTTTTGTTCTAATATAATAACTATTAGTAACATTTATAAAATGTTGATGAGTTTATTTAATATTAATTTATATTATTTATATGCTTACATAGTATTATGTGACAAAAATTGTAATGACCCGTTTTAAAACTTAAAAGTTTTCATTGTACAAAACTTATATTAAATACTTAAAGAACAAATTAAAAGTTCAAATCTTGAATTGGGATCCCAAGAAAAATGCAGTAAAACAAGAAGTAACTAGCAAGTAAACTTTTAATACAATTTGAATTTGAAATACATGAACCCAAGACCTAAT
>JAOANK020000084.1:1957471-1989610 GCA_026257165.2 Telfairia occidentalis
GATTTATAGAGTTATAAAGGATTCAATAACAACTTTATTGAATAACATCAATAACAACTTTATTGATAATATAGAAAGTATTTACAAGCCACTCGAGTTTGAGGACATACACACCCAACAGTGGCTACTAGAAGGAGAGGGAAGCAAATAATATTATGTTACAATTCTAATTAACCACTAGAGTTGGGCTATAAATTTCCTTATATAGGGCCAAAACTCTAGTGGCCTTTTTAATTCTCAAGCTACTTATGAAAATTAAAAACTTCTTTTAATTTCCATAATTATTTCCTTGGTTCTCTTCTCACGAGTTTGGTTTTTGGGCCCCTTCATAGACCCAAACACCAAGCTATGTTCCATTGACCTTCCAAAACCCATTAGGTCCTTTTCCTATTTGATTGAGCCTAAAATTGACCCAATTATCCAATTTGTAATTAAATTAATGATTTAACTACATAGATAGACTATTTTAAGATAGTAATTTTACAAATGTCCATTATTAGAAAATTGTTTGTCTAGATTCTTAAAGTTGGCGCACAAACCAACTTTTTATTATGTTTTTGCCCATGAATATATATCTACACTATATTAAAGGAGGGCAACTTTGCCCTTGACTTTTTAATCCATACCCATTTTACCCTTTAAATTCTTATGGGACACAACTATTTGAGTTGAGATGTCCGTTGAGATGTGTCTGTACAGACACGTCTTTTTATACAAGGTCACCTATAACGGGACATGACTATTCGGTTTGAGATATCTGTTGAGAGAAGCTTATCTAATAGATATGGTTACACGGCGAAGCGGTGTGTTCATTGGCGTATAATTGTGATCTAGATTGAACAAATAGTATACTATATTATAATTTTATTTTTTAGTACAATTTAATAATAATGTCAATTATTGTATTTCTTCCAAATTGATTTCATTTTTTTTGTCAATTAATGTGTGTTGCACATCTTTTTTAAATATTTAAGACATCTTTAAGAACAAAATTTTAAATTATAAAAACAATATTACTTTTTATTCTAATTTAAACTACACGATTCCACGTAAATGGCACATGTTCCTTACTAGTTATATTTTAAATACTAAAATCATTCAACAAGGAAAGTGCGCACCACCCTCCCCATATTTCCAAACAAAATCCCTACAGGAATGTCCCTTTTGAATTCGCTCTCAAGATCTTTCATCTCATACATTCTTGTTGTATGACATTCATTCCATTTGGAAATTATCATTGTTGGGTCAAATAAGGCTTGCAATATCAATGGACTCTTGTGGTCCAATCCAATTGCCATTGCCAATGCCAACTAGAATATCAAGGAATGAAAGGATATTAAACATTATTTTTAAAAATTAGTTTCTTTTTGGGATAACTATATAGAAGGTCATTTTACTTATACTTATTTCATAAAAGTCTAGATCCAAAAGTAATTTAAGAAATGTCTGTAAGTCCATTTTTGTTATTATGAAAAAAGAGGTAAAATACCTTTATGCCCAACATTTAAATTAGGAAAACAAATCTCAAAAAATCATATCCATAATTAATCACGTTATTTATTGAATCTCTCCAATTATATGACAAAAAATTCACATATTTGGAAACCCAAAAATTATTAACTCTCTCATCAATTATTTGGCAAAAAAATATTATTTGAAACTAGTTTTGAATCTCTCAATTATTTTGCAAAAAATCCTCCAGGTTTGGTTTGGAACCATATTTGAATCTCTCCCAATTATTTAGCAAAAAAAATCTTTCACGTTGAAACCCAAAAAGTGATTCTCCTCTTCGATTTCTTATTGTGCAGCTGTGTATTCAACCTTCATTCATCTCAATCCATCTTCTTCCTTGATTTCAAGTTACGTTCCATTTTATTACTATTTTTTTTTCTGTTTTTATGCACAACGAATGTGGTTTTTCTCTTTAAAGAAAGATTTGTAACTATCTTGAAAATGGAACTTTAGTTTTTTTTTTTCTTGGAATGAAATTTTGTTTTATATGATGTTATGTTGTTCTTTATTTTTTTTAAAATTAGTTGCTTTTTGGTGCCCCATTCATACAACGTACTAATATTCCATGATTTTTAACCTTAATAGACAATGGAGAATTATCTATGGTTAGAAAAAATATTTCTATTTTTTTTTAGTTCAAGTTACACGATTTGAAAACATTGCAGGACTAGGTTAATGCATGACTGATTTTGCTATTAGTTATGAAAAATTCATATAGGGTTTGAATGTTTGCTAATAGATATTCAAAAAATTTGTTTATTTCTATGAGTATGAACAAATCAAACAATGTTTAAATGTTTCATGTATGCTGGATTAAATTTTTCATGCATGATTGGTTCTAGCTGAAATTGATAGGTATGAAAACATCATACAACATATGAATGTTTTATGTATTCTGCGATTAATGCTACATGTATATTGGGGTCTCGCTGAAATTCATAGATGTGAACAAGTCATACATCAACCAAACATTTTGCTCATAGGTATGAAAACACGACACAGTCTGTTTGAATTCATTCTATGTTGGGTTAATTATTCTAAATCATATTGATTTTACATTCTATAGTTGTATGTTAGTATGACATGAAAAAGTCATATATAGTCTAAATATTTGAATTAATGTTAAATATTTCTTATTATTCAAATGTTTTATAGATAGTGAAGAAAGAGGCCGAAAGAAATAATAAAGAATGAAAGAAGAAGTGGACGAATACTAACGAATGATTGAAGAGAAGACACTCAGAGTAGTAAATCTTAGCTCGAGCAAGGTATGAAAGATTTCATGTTTTTTTTAAAAAAATTGTAAGCTTGGTTATATGTTATAAAATGTTACTGATTTCTTTGCTCGTCTGGGTATAACAAAGGTCCTACATTTATATTTCAATGTATGTAGGATTATATGTTATAAAATAGATAAATATGAAAATATCATACAACATTTGAATGGTTGGGTTGAATTATACATGTATATTGGATTCTGGTTGAAATTGATAGGTATGAAGCAATCATACAATGTTTGAATATATGCTGATAGATATGACAAATATTATAACGATCCTTTGATAAACTATAGGTTGTGTTATATGTTATAATATCTTATTGATTTTCATATTTATTGAATAAGTTCGTTGGATGTGGCCTACTGGACCAGACTATTTTTAAAATGAGGAAGGGTGGTCACAAAGAGTGTTACACTAGACAGAAAATAAATAAGTCCACCAAGTGTGAAGGAACGAATGTAGGGTTGTAATGCCGCAAGAATTCTAAGTTCACCTTTCACATCCAAGTTTGGTTCAATAGAAGAAAAGAAAAGGAAAAAGTGGACGACTTATGGATATTTCAATGCACATTTCTTCAACACAATACCACAACTTTAAATGAACATGAATTATGTAGATTTCATATTCATAATTAGATGTTTAGTTATTTGAAGGCTGATTAGTTAGATGTTAGTAATAATTTAAAATATTGAAATTGAATAATATAGTTATAAAGACAATATTTATAATTGATTTTGTATGTACAATTATATATGAGGTATTATATTTTTATACCCAATTTATATACAAAAAATTCATGTAGTAGATGAGAAGTACTTATATAATGCAAACAGATTGTATTAAAAAATGTCAGAGAACGTTCAATATTTTGAAAATTAGATTTGAAGTATGATATTTATAAACCAATACTGTATATTATTTTATGTGAAAACTTAGACAAAACTTGAAATTGTATTGGTGAACTAAATATATTGAAAATCGTAATCTAGAAATAAAAAAAGTATATAAAATAGTTTATTGAAATAAATGGATATTCTTACATAAGGATAATTTGGTAAAATAAAATTAATAAAAATATTCATTAAATTTAAAAGTGTAAATATTCTTGCTAATAGACTTTTGTGAAAAAGGATATAACCACTCATCACAATTTCAGTTTCCTTTTTTAGGGAAAAAAACTAATTTTCGCCTCTAAACTTGTCAAATTATATCAATTTTAACCATAAACCTTCAATTTTATCAAATTGAACCTTAAACTTAGAAAAATGTTGCAATCTTAACCTTAAACTTGAAAAAAGTGTTTCAATTTTTATCTATCTGATAAATTTTTGTTTGAAATATTATTAAAAAAAACTATTTGCATATGCGTTCAATGATTAGAAAACATACAAAATGAACAAAATGAAAATAATTACAAAATAAATGACATTAGAGCTAAATTTTTGTTGAAATTTGTGAGTTTTGGTAAAGTTATTCAATGGTTAATTTATACATGACTCAAATTTAATTTTGTGCAATACTTTATTTTATTGAAATTTCTAAATTTATGAAAATTTTTATATTACTTTTTGTTAAAATTAATGGGTGAATAAGCAAAAATTGGTTAGAGAGATAAAATTGTAACAAGTTTAAGGTATAATTTGATGAAATTGAAAGTTTATGGTCAAAATTAATACAACTTGACTAGTTTGGAGTCAAAGTTGATTTTTTTCCTTTCTTTTAAATTTTTTAAACTTGCATAAATAGTCAATAAAAAATCAGTTATGGTCCATTTGGAATGAAGATTTTGTTATATGAGTATGAATATTAACTATTTAGAAGTTAAATGGTTAAAATATTAAATATATGTATTTAATCTGTAGGATAATTAAGGTTTGGAAATAAATGTATATGTTTTTTTCATAAGTTTTGCTTGTGGATATTTTATTAAATGAATGATGTACATAAGGTTGATACTCAATTGGAGAGGGCAGACAAAATTGGTGGAAATACTTATGGAAAATAGACATTCTCGAAAAAATAAAGCTTTTTTGCATAGTGCTCATGTTTCAATACACTCTTCCTACCTTACTCAACCTTTTCCGAAGGAAGGTTGTCGATGTCACTAACTGCCCACGTTGTAAAAGGGAAGTGGAAACTGAACTTCATGCTCTATGGTTATGTAAGAAAATAAGAGTGTATTTGACTCACTTTAGTCCACTTGCTTGATTATTATCTGACTTGTATGACACCTTTACTTCTCTTTTTAATAGGGCAATGAAGGAACTTACGCAGGGCGATCTTGTAATTTTTACCATTGTATTATGAAGTCTTTGGAACAAACAAAATAGAATGGTCTTCAGTCATTACCAAACACCTACCAATGATCCCAAATCTTGATGGCACTGACCTATGCTGAAGACTGGAAAGTTGGACAATGCAACTACGTACTTGTTCCTCAACAACTGGTGGAGAGTAGGCTGGTCATACCAGTTGAAGACAAGTAAGGACCACCGTATTATTTGTACTACAAGCTTAACTCTGATGACGCGATATTGGATGGAAAAGTAGGTTCAAAATTATTGTTCGTGATGTGTATGGTGAGGTTTTACTAATAGCAGAGCATGCCAAACAACTCTATGGACATGTAGAGTTGCTGAGGCAATGACTTTTAATGAGGGACAGACTTTTGCCCATGAGGTGGACATTTGACCATTTTAGGTCGAAATTAACTCACAAGTGGTGTGGCAACTTATATATGAAGAAGATATTTATATATTTGATAACTAATTTAGCTAGTTGTAGATGAGATCAAAAGTGTCGATCTAGAAAAGTAGAAGGCATTCAACCCATCTAGTGCAAGCAAAATGATTTCGCCCAATCAATAATAATTAGATTGAAGATTACCTAACATGGGTCTCTCGGCCCCTTCAATCTAATTTACCCACCTCACTTCAATTTTCTAGTTTGTTCTTTGTACTAAAATAAATAAATAATGTTACTAAAATTTTTAATATCGAATATAAATTGAAATTAGAATTATTTAGTATATTTTATTTTATTTGATATTAGGATAATAATTTTTTTATAAGTACTAAGATAATAAGAAATATTAATTATAAATGTAGTAATTAAGATCTATTATAGCTAAGCAAAAATTAATATTAGTAATTAATTAATAGGTAATTTACATGATTAATTATTACTTAATTAATACTACAGTTGCTAGGTCATTCCCCACATTCCAACCTTGCATGGTTGGATTAAAAAATATATATTTCTTTTCATTCACACTTATTTATCAAGTCCTAAAAAGTTAAAACTGGTAAAATAAATATAAATATTAAAGGTTTGTTTAAAAAATTGATGCGTGAAAAGGTCCTTGTAAGCGGTTTGCGAAGCAAGCCTCCATGACCAAGCGGCACCAAAGTCCGACTTAAGTTAAATCTACCAAACGATCCTTAGTGTGGCTTAGTGCTAAGAACTACTTGGTTTTATGCAAATTCAAACCCTAGACAAAGGTACTAAAACCTAAGATTTGTTTAAACAAACCCAAAGGAAAGGTTAGGAATAATTTACCTTTGAATAATAGTCAAGACAAGGGAGTAAGACAACTTGAATGCTTTCACACTATTCGCAAGCCTCTTCACTTCAAGGAAGAAACACTCCATAAGTTTTGGTAACCAACCAAGCTAGAATGTTCCTTTATAAAGAACTCTAAGGCACTTGTGAAATAAGGTTAAGAGGCAGGAGAAGGGTTTAATTGCTTGAGCAATTTAAACAAGTTTTTTTGTAAAAAAACTTAAAAATTTTATTTATCAAACAAAACTTTCGAGTTACAAAGGGGACTTGGCATTCTATAGAAACCAAGTGATCGAAATTAGGAAAGCAATAAGAATCTAATATTATTCTTAGAATGCATGACAAATAAAATAAAATAAAATAAAATTCCAAAACAATTACAGATAAATAACTTATTTCATAACTAGAAAATAAAATAATAATTGGTAGAAGTTGTCCTAAAATGAAAATGGACAACATGCTTGACACATGGGCAACACACGCACGACAAGAGGCTGGGAGGTTTTTTAGTGCACTGGTAGAGCCAAGTCAGGTGTAGAGGTGTGCCCGCATGTGTGACTAAGGCTGGTTGTAGGCAAACGCTGAGGTGTAGGGAGGTTGCGTAGGTGTGCATGTAGGGCAGCATGGAGCACACATGAGCGGGCGCTCAAAGGTGGGGTGCTCAAACATATCATAGGCGTGACGAAGGCAAGTCATTATTAGGTTATTGTGGGCACTGGCGCAGATGATTATGAGGTTAGCGTGGGCATTACTGCAGGCGATTGTGAGGTTAGCGTGAGCATGGCTACAAGCTATCAAGGAGTGGGTACGCGATGCTAGGTGGTGGCAATGGCCATGAAACGTGATGCTAAGGCAGTGGCAATGGCTAGAGCCCACACACTGGGCATGGATTGTAGGGATGCATACGATGGCTCGCACATTTGCTAGCAAATGTGTAGAATGATGAGCGTTAAGGCGTTGCTTTTGAGTTTATTTCTTCAAAAATTTCAAGAGTAATTTTCTTCTTCCTCCTCTTGGAAGGCTTTCAATTATGAGAAATTTTCTGCTTCTTCCTCCACTTGGAATGCCTTCAAGTATTCTTGCTTGTGTTCTCAAGACTTTCTGCAGATCTAGGACACTTAGGCTTTTCATGATCACATCATCTCCTCCTTCTTGGAGAAGATTCGTCCTCGGATCTAACATGGTAGCTACATAAAAACAAACTAAGTTAGACTTTCTTGAAAGAAAAAAAGTGGAAATAAAAAATTCTTCCAAATCCTCCCAATGGTAGGTGGTAAACAAATCTCTTTTTCTTCCTCTAATTTTGAGCTAATCTCCATCGTGTAGCAGAGCTACTCCATGTTCCTTAAAACTCCTAAGTCAAGGGGGATTATTCTTCGTTCTTGGCATTTGCCTTTTCCTATGAACAAAACACTAGGAAACAAAAGAATCATTGACATGATAAGAAATATAAGTAAAAGACATTTAGGTAAGATCAAACACTTGGAATCTTTACATCTACCTTTTACCTTATGGTGGTCTTTCTTGAGTTCTCCATGTCTTTCCTCCATCTTTTGTTGGTCTTTGAAAACTTCTTTGGGAGTTAATGGTGATAGAGTAGTCTTTCTCCCATTATGTTCAAATAAATAACGATTCAAGTAACCATTATAGGACACATTCTTCTCGACTTTCCAAGGTCTCCCAGAAAATATATCTTTGGCTTGCATAGAGGCAACATCACACATAACTTTATTTTTATACCTTCCTCTTACAAAAGACACTAAAGCTTGTTTTTGGACCTTAATTTCTCCACTATCGTTCAACTATTGAAGTCTATAGGATCGTGGGTGGTGTATAGTTTTCAAACGTATCCTATCCACAATACTAGTGCTAAAAACATTTGTGCAACTACCACTATCTATAACAACACTACATAGAGTATCTTGCACTAAACACCTAGTATTAAATACCTTTTTTTTGTGGGCGTCTATGGGATGTTTTTTAGTTTTGGAATTTCGGGCTCTTTTGACAACCATTAATGCTAAGACTTGTTGATCTTCTAAGGCATCTTTTTCTTCTTCTACCTTACTAGAGTTGTCACTAGACTCATCTAACTCCTCATCTTCTTTCTCATCATCTGTGATTAGTTGTCCCTCTTTAAGGACCACGACTCTTTGAATAGGGAACTCTCTGCTCACATGTCCTACTCGTTGATACTTCCAACAGTCAATGTCTTTATTTCTAGTAGGGATGATCTCGATTTTAGCTTGAGAACTAGTGGATGCTTCTACTTTTTCCATAATCTTTTCTACATCATATTTATCTTCAACATTCGACACTATAGGTTTATTAACATGCTTAAAAGTAGAAATGGTTACTCTTGACAAACCTTTTGGCCTTATTTTGCTTTCACTCCTCAACCTTTATTGCAAGATGTAAAAGATCTTCCATGTTATAGTAAGCATGCATATCTACCTTGTTAGTTATGTCTTGGTTGAGTTCATTATAGAATCTTGCCATGGTTGTCCTTGTCTTCCTCGATGTTGAGCCTAGTCATCAACTTGTCCATCTCCTTGTAGTAGTCATCTTCTTTGGACTAGTTGTCTAATTTTTGTTGGCTCTTCTTATTGGAAGTGAGGTAGAATGAATCTCTTCTTCATAAGGTTTTTGAATTCCATCCATGGAGTAATTAGACCCAAATTATGCCTCCTTATATGCAACATCACTTTGTCCCACCAAGTTATAGAATAATCCTTAAAGTGAGTGACGGTAAATATTACCTTTTTATCATTGGTGTAGTGATGGCATAAGAAAACTAGCTCAGTCTCCTTTTCACAAGCTTCAAACTCCTTTGATGTGGATTTTTCATAGAAGGTTGGAATTTTGAGTTTGATGCTTCCTAGGAAATTTTTAGCGGTAGGCCTCCCTTGATGAGCTCTTCCTCTTCCTTCAATTCCTTGAAGTCTAAGAACTCTTTTTTCTCTCTTTGGATAGCCTATATTAAAATTAAGAACATTATTAGCATAGGACTTATATTCAAAATATCTTTGTTTCTTACCTTATAATGTTCTTAGGATTCTTCCTCTGCTTGGAGGTTTTGTAGTCTCTTTTGAACTCCTTGTCTCGGACCCTCTAAGTTTTGGATTCGTGTGGATAATGGTGTGAGTAATGGTCTCTTTGTTATCGGAGCTTTCCTCAAGCAATAAAATTCTCAAAAAAATTTCTATACTATTTTTGTTACTGCTAACAGATATTCTAAGTTTAGAATCCTTGGTTCAAAATTGTTTGGTTCCGAGAATGGTTTAGAATCCATTTACTTTCTCTTCCTTTTCTTCCTTTACTCTAACTTCATTCCTCTTTTCTTTTTCTATCTATTTATCCTCTTCTTTTGGTAATGTGATTGAATAGGGATGGGAAAAGAAAAACTTTTTATAAGAAAGAAAATAAAGTGAAAGCAAGAAGGAAGAAGAAGAGGATTCTGAGCTACACCAATTCATTCTTTCATTTTTTTTTTCATTTTTTTCCTTTTAGAGAAAGGTGAATGATCCCTTATTTCTTGACTAAGGTATCCAAAACATTATACTCATTCCCTGTCTCTTCTAGTTTTAATAGTCTCAATCGTTTTTTTTTCCTTTTTGCCATTAATTTCTTAATAGTGGTTCTTAGTATGTTTGAATTTTTAATTATTTATACAATATCTTTTATGTCGAGTCTGAAAATTACATATGAGTTTCGTTTAATTATTTATGCAATATCTTTATGCTTATCCATAGTAAGATTGTAACTGACACATTGAATGAGGTTTTGCTTACTACTTTTCAACTTGTTGTTTGTTTACTTAAACACATGTAATTGAGTTTCTTTCTTTATGTTTTCAATGTTTAATTGTCGTTACAAAAGTTACAAAATTATTTTACAACTATTGAGGTTTCTATGTTTCAAAGCTTCATATTGTTTGGTTATTTAAATATGAAAGCAGATTGAAAAAGAAGTTAGAATAAAAAAGCCACTTACTTAGATCACAAGTTATAAATTTGTTATGTTGGTATAAATATTGTATAAAGTTAGGAAGGAAAATAGTTTTTTCTTTATAAGAAACTAAGAATTCATTAGCGAAACGACGAGAGCCAACTAAATAGTAAGTAGCTATATTTTGGACGAAAAGCCTATTTCTTTTTTTAAAGCTTTGAAACAAATGGTTTCCTAAAACTTCAAAAGGAGTTAATAATGAGTATCTAGAAAATAAATAGGAAATTGAAATTCCATTATTAGTACAAAAGTTCTGATATGTTTAAATTGAGACTTGTGTAATGAAAAACTTGTGTAGAAACTTTTGAATATCCAACTTTTTGATCTAAAATAGACCAACTTTATGTTAAGATTTTAATAAAATGAAGTTAAAGAGGAGGCAAATGAATGTTTAGAAAAAAAAATTGCTTAACTTTTATGTTCTTCAAAAGTTGTGAAGTTGGTGCTTTGTATGAAAAGTAGACTAAGAGTATGCATATGTATTTGTTATATTATGTTTTATTTGACCTTTTGATTTCAACCTAGCTTAACTTAAGCTTCATTCAAGTTAAGTGTAACGAATGATAGGGTATTTTTAAGCATGTTAGTGATGAAGGTAAACATGTGAATCCTTTTTGATAGAGTTCTTAACACTTTGATACTAGTATTGTTTACCCATTTACTTTTTTTTCTTTATTTCACAACTGAAATTTTCTAATAGAACAAAGAAAGTTCAAATTTTTATTAGTTTAACTGATTGTTGTTAATTATGTGTTTGATGAGGTTTATAATATTTCAATCTTGAAGACATAGATTCCTCATATTGTTAATGAGAAAATTCTCTTGGTCAATCCCATATTCATCCAACCTCTACCCCCACTCCCAATTTTTGGCATACATAATGTGTAGAATTTAATTGAACACTATGTGAGCTTATCTTTTATGATAAAAAGGTTTTTATTAACAAGTCATTTGTATCATCCATGTTTCATGGCCATTCATATGTCTTTCCTTCTGTTCATATATGATAAACATGAAGGGAAGTTACCGGATCTGATCCGGAACACAACATTAATTAGAAAATTATGCAGATCACAATGGCAATTTTGATTAAAAGGATTTTTCATTAAAAAAAAATAAGTTTTAAATCATACATTTGGTATGTCAAAAAGGCGATAGATCATCGAAGGGACTCCTTATGATCTTTCGAGCTATCTTCGATCTATTATGAACTAGTGTGTGGGAACCTTTGGAAGAACTCAGAAGAAAACATATTTTCTCCACTAGTGGCTATTGGAAGGAGAGGGTGACAATGACTTTTTTTCTTGGGTTTTGATTATAAGTTTGCTTATATAGGCCAAAATCCTAAGGGCTTTAATTTAATTATGAAAATTAAAAACTCTTGTTTATTTCCATAATTAATTGTTCAGCTACCATCTCATGGGTTTGGGTTCATGGACCCTAACACTAATCATGTCCTATTAGACTTCCAAAACCCAATGAGCTTCTTTCTTATATAATTAGGCCTAAAGTTTGTTAATAAAAAATCAAATTTATTATTAATAGCCAAATTAAATCATTCTAATTTATAATTAATTAATAGTAAAACTAATTTATTATTAATAACAAAATTAAATTATCTCAATTTGAAATTAATTAATAATAAATCTAATTTATTAGTAATATCCAAATTAAATAATTTAATTAAAAATAAAACAATCTCTATTATTTAATTTTCTTCCAAGCAAGTGTTCATTGCAGAAGTAACGAGCTAGTCATGGGGCTTTATGAACCTACATCTTTGAGCTCCAATAGTTAAGATCAGTTAGTCAAACTCTTCAACTAACCAATCCCACCATTAACCCAAGGTAACTCCACTATATACCTGAGGTTGCACTCTCACACTGTAGATGGGTTATGTTCACGAATATAACCATAACAACTCATTTGATCATTCGCAAAGTGACTCATGGTTCCAGTTGAGTGAAATTATCATTTTACCCCTAGCATCATCTCTTACTCCTTAAGTTCCATTGGTTCTCTAATGGATAGATTTTCATGAATCTCATCATGGAAAAATCCTTCTTGGGATATCAAGAAGATTGGTACCTTATTATCCAAGTCCCAAACCAGTACACTAAGGGAATCACTTATATACACACTCAATATAGAGAAGTGCACACTTTGCACTTTCCACTATTGAATGACTATAAATTCCATCTTGTGTTGGAATGTTCTCAGCCCCCCAATTGAAGGCATTTCCAAGACACTAGGTTTTTTGAGCGAATATATAAGTCACTCTCACCATGCTGCTCAAAGAACACAGTCGCATAGGCAGTAGTTCATAACACACTCAGGATTCAAATGAAATGACTTATGATCATCCTAGTGATGTGTTTGTATTTTCTTTCAACGGTCTTAAAAGAAATATGCATAACACATCGCGGTCTAGTCTTATGCCATCCCATTGCATATAGTACCAACACTCACATGTCACCACACGAACAATCCGAATAAGACCATTTTTAACAATTACAAAGTGGACCGTATCAACAGTCTACTAGAATAAGGTACACAACTCTATCCATATACCGTAGACCATTTAAGCCACACTCTTCAACTTGATCCTCTCATATATCTGATATATACCAAGTTTAAGAACACATGCAATGGCTAAGGAACGATTAGACATTGAATGTTGCTAAATTTGACAAGATGCACAAATAATATTTAAGTCTATTTTATTTACATCATTATAGTTTACATGACGTAACGAGCTTAGGGCATAAATCCCAACTACATATAGCTAAGTCTTTGGGCAATCTAGATTTCTCCTTATCCACTCACTGATCAATCTAACACTAGCACTCGCCATCGCATCAATTCCAATTGTCATTGCATCTCTTCCACATGGGACACAAAAAGGTCAAATCTATTTCCCTCTCTTTTTTTCCCAACTTCATATAACCTATTTTCCTTGTCAATTTGAAGTTTTGAACTCACTTAGTATTTGAATTTGTCAAAAGCTCAGTTGTGTTTACATTTGTTTTTGGTTTTGTTGCTTCTTTTGAAATGGGTAAGGCTGAGAATTGGAGTTCTCATCTCTTCAGGAATCAATTTTGGGCTTATGAGTTGGTTGTAATTAGGTTGTTGTTTCAGGGTTTTCATTTGTGTTATTCACTAATTGAAGAAGGTAATCGAATTTTCATGTACTAATTGGAGGTTTTAGTTTAAACTTTTTACTCTTCTATTTTGATGAAAGTCCTAGGTTATATTTAATTTGTAGCCTTATAGGCTACATTCTTCGATATATATATTTTTAACCATTCTCTCTTGTTTCAGTTCCCTCTCCCCCAAGCTTTTCAAATTTTGCATTTGATTCTAAAAGTACCTCTTGCATGTGTCCAAAAGAATCAATTCCTGATCTTAACATAATGTAATTATTTAAATGAGAATTTTAAAGGTAATGATTTGCATTTTCTAGATTATGTAGCTCCACAATTGATTACTTAATAGCTATTATTATAACCTATCACTTGAAAGTTACTTTTGTTGTTATTAGATTTTTTGTTATCTATGGTTATATAGAGTGATTAGTTTTTTTATCTATTTGCATTTGTTATTAATGAAATTCTAGCTTTTGGAGGTTTGACTTTTATTTTTCTCTTCCTTTCGAATGTTTTCTATTATATTTAATGAGATGATTTATTTTGTATAAAAAAAAGATGGTGGCATATTATAGTTGTTGGTGGCTGTAGGATTATATGAGAATGAAATAATGCAATCAAATATTAGTTGCAATCTTGAATTTTTGATTGATAACTCATTCTATTGTAATCTCAAAATTTGACATTTATTTTGAAAATGTAAAAATGTAAATAGAGATATTTATTCAATGATTTTGGAGCTAAGGAGTCCATTCCTTTCTTCAATACTTCTTCAATCTTCGAACATCGATTAGGTGATTTTTTTAATAAAGACATTGATAACAAGGGAGAATATGAAGATCTATTTCAATTCTTTGAAGTAGGGATTATATTACTTGAAATTAAATCTCCAGTTTGATTAGATTCTTTTTAAAAGATATGAGTCAGGTGTTTGGATGTTTCTAGCTCATGTTTGAAGGTTACAGTCAGTGGATATTAGTCCTTTGGGTTGTAAAATTTTTTATTTGCTTCTTTGTTAGGGAACTCTAAGTGGAGTCTTCTCCTTTCATAATAGCATAGTATTTTGAAGGATGGTGTATAGTTGACACTGTCATTCACATTATTCTTGTTGATCTTGATTCTTTGTAGAGGTTTTTAAAATATATTCATTTTTTTTCATTCTTTTCCTCAAAAGGATCAATTTTTCTTGGTGCTTCAATTTTACTGCATGATTAGGGGGATTCATTTCAACGTCGTCCTTCGTGTTTACTAGCTTTGTAAGGGGTCGGCACAATCTCTCCAACTGAGTTTTCCTTGGATGTTGTTTTCAGTGTTTTGTTCTTTGGGCAGTGGTTCAAAATTTAGTAGATAAGTTGGAACTTTAGAACGACAAAATAGTTATTAAACATGAATAGATAATTTTTCTTAGTTTTTTATTATAACTTGATGTTAAATGTCTTTGTATGGTTCCTTCTCCTTATTTTTATTATATTGTAATCAAACCTCTATGAGATAAGATCGAATCCAAAAAGCTAAATTATTACAGCCTAATTATTATAAACGACAAACTAGATTATTCTAGATCTAAATTATTACAAAACGACAAAGGTGAATAGTAAAACTTTAAAAGTAAATAGTAAAAAGTGAACAATAAAAAAGCTGAATCTGTCTGTAGGCTGTCAAATCTTTCAAGACTAAATTATTGATGCAGCTTGCCTTGATTATTTTTAGTCTTCATTATTGTTGTCTGGGACAACATATTTCTACTCAACGTATAACTAATAGACTAATTACGGAGTTCTTCGGTTTTACTCGCCAAATGCTGCCGTGAATATCCAACTGCTAGCGAACATATACACTATATAGAGCTGAAAACACTTCGTCTGTAACTTCAATAACTCTTACTTTTGCTCTGAAACTGTTGTTGCTTCTAATTTTTCAAGCTTGACGCCTTTTCTGATGGCTTCTTGACATATAATATGTACGTGTACAATCCAGAGTGTATATGCATGGATTATACAAAGCTTAAAATTATATAGATATTAGATTTTACAAAGAGATACTAAATAACTAAAATAAAATATTAAAGAGAAAATAAGAAAATATTTTTGTTTCTTTATTAATCACTAGATGCAATTAACAAAGTTTTTTTTTAAGACATATGATTTCTTGTTTGGAAAGTATAATTATACATGTTTGTATTTTAATACGTTGTCTTCTTTGCGAAGGCTAAGTTTTTTTTATGTCACCTCGTTACATTGGTTGTGAGTCGAGGAAGGGATCATACTCATCTTCTTCTTCAACTTCTGGTGCTAGCTGTGTAGAAGGTCCTGCTCCATCGTTGTCAGAGGATGTGCTCTTCTATGAGATGGCAACTTCTAAAATTTGTTGAAACTCAGCATATATTGTAGTTTGAACTAACCTTGCTAATAATTTACTCTTTGTGTTAAGAAATTCTTGTCCTTTTCTGATGGTCAAATCTTGCATGTAACCATTATCAGTAAACCATGCCTTTACAGCTTTCAGATCTGCTTGATCTCTTGCAGCGTTCTGCCACCATTTAATCTTGATGACTTTGGCTAGTCTCTTGTATTGAGACTTTGCTTCGATTTTAAAGTTCCAACTCATGATCCATGGGATTTGGAAATATAGGCAAAATATCATGGTGGAGTGGAAAGGGGTTTTTGAAAATAGTCCTACATAAATGATAATAGGACTCTTGAAGAGGGATTGGAAGGATTTCGTCTGTGAGACCGAATGTTACCTATCATTCTATAAACTACAACGAGAAGTGTACCTTTTGAGCATTGGGAAAAAAATGGATAAACCATGAATTATCTTTGGGTGTGTGTCAAAAGATTGTATGTCAGGCTCTAACATAGTCTTTATAACTATAAGTTTGAGGAATTGGAAAAGGTCTTTTTAGTGAAAAGATTTTGATTCCACTGAGTTGGGTTGAGGGCTCTAAGAATTTTTAATTTTGAATAGGCTGTTCTTGAAAAATCATTTTTGTCAAGGATATGGGTGATTTCAGCTTACTTTGTGTGAACTAAAAGAAATTCATAAAAAGTTTTTGATTTGTATGAGGATTCTGGAAGAAACCAAAAATTTGAAGGAAACATTTTTGTTACTGTTTCAGAGAGACTGACTGATTCAAACTCCGGTTCAATAATTTGGTCATATATGATTTCAGGTTTTTCTACGTACGTCATCACCACTAGTCTTGGTTGGAACTTCGTTCTAGTCAAACGATGGTTGAGTAGGTATTAGGAGTGATTGGTCTGGGAGAAGTCACTTCAGTTGGAGAGGCTGAAGGCCTCATTTGAATAAGTCTGGCTGAAGGGCAAATTAAAGAGGCTGAAGGCCTGGGTGGAGTAGAAGACTCAGTAATCCGAATACCGAAAGACCCTGTTCTAGGGCGGTTTACTGTGGTAAACCCCAAATCCATCTTATAGTTGTCACTGCTTATAGTATGAGGCGACACCTTGGAGGAGCGAGCAGGAATTCTCCTTGCCTTACCTTCTATTTGGATGAGACATCTCTTCTTTTTCTCTCTCTAATTCTCTTTTGAAAATCTCAACCATGCTTGGCCACTTTCTCATCCCATGCCTAGGGAAGAGTTTTAGAAGGAGAGAAGAATTCTCTTGAGAGATAAACCTCAAAGTCGAAACAAGATAAGATCGCTTGCCACCTGGTAAAGATCTGTTTGGATACCAGATTTTCTGCATCCTTATCCAATATGAATTTGGATGCCCTAGAGTCGGTCTTGATGGTGAATCTTTTTTTGATAAGGTCACCCTAAAATTTTTTTTCACAATTAACTATTGCTAATAATTCTTTTTTAACAGTGGATAGTTACTTGGGTACTATTTCATACTCCATTGTGATATCAAACTATTTCTTCTTTACCATGTATTTCTAATTTCAGTATTCCTCTAAATCCTATGTCAGAAGCATCTGTTTCTACTATGAGATCAGTTGCTGAGTTTAGGAGGTTTAGCATGGAAGAGTTTTTACTAGAGTTTTGAATTTTTGGACGACCCTAGTATGTTCTTCAGCCCAAGGTTTTGGATTTTTCTTAAGTATTTGAAATAAGGGTTTACAAATGGGCTTAAGATTTTTTTATAAAATCAGACACATAGTTTAGACAGCCCAAAAACCTTTGTAATTAGATTTTATCTAAAATTTTATCTGGAAACTTAGAGGCAAATTCTATAGACTTCTGAATGGGCTTTATGGATCCTAAGTGAATCTCAAATCCTAAAATTCTAATTTTCGTTTGAAATAACTTTATTTTTGGTAAAGATATTACTAAACCATTTTCTTTTTTAACTTTGATAAATATATTTAAATGTTTGAAATGTTGATCTATAGTGTAAAAAAAAAGGAGAATGTCATCAATATATACTATTGAAAACTCTTGGTAATTATTAAAAAAGTCATTCATAATTTTTTGAAATTCGGAAGGGGCATTTTTTAAGCCAAAGGCCATAATGTTCCATTCGTATTGTCCAAAGGGAACATTAAATGTCGTTTTATATTTATGTTTTTTAGAAATTTGTATCTGCCAAAACCTGATTTTAAATTAAATTGTCAAAATATTTTTGCAGTAGAAATTCTTTTGATTAAATCGGGTTTATGATATAGGGTACCTTATCCATTCTAATACTTTGTTTAAGGGTTTGTAATTATTACTAACCTAGGTACACCACACTCCTTTTCGACTGCATTGTTTACATAAAATGTTGCATAGGACCAAGGACTTTTGGAAGGTCTAATCAGCTTCTTTTTCAGTAGCTCTTGGATTTCTTTCTTGCCATGTTGAATTATCTCAACATTCATTTGGATTGGTCTAGCTTTTGTTGGTATCATGTGTTCTGCAAAATTCTTTATATATGGGAGATCAACAATATGTTGTCTCATTTGCCAAAATGCATTAAGTATATTCGAGCATATTTCTGTTTCAATCTTTTGAAGCAAAATTTTAATTTTTTTTCTTTTATTTGTTTACTTCCTAAATTTTCTTATATTCTTTTGAAGTCTATTTCTTCTTTGATAAATTGAAGTTGTTTCTTTTTTAAATCATAAGAATTTATTAAGTAAAGCTTTTGTGCTCTTACAGGTTTAATAAATTCAAAAAGTATTTTTGTTCTAGCTATATTGCAACTTACTCCTTTTTCAGAGACTTGAATTGAATATAATTGTGTTAGGAATGGAGTTCCTAGAATTAATCCTTGCTCTAAGTCTTTGACTAAAAGGAAGGAAGTTAAAAACATATAGGTCCTTTGAATATATGAACTTCTGGTAGTTTATATTTAATATCTAAGTCTTGGTCGTTAGCTCTTGTTAGGCCATGTAATGTTTTTTCAAAATATTTAGTTGGCATTAATTCTTATTGGATACAGTTTTGATCTACTCCTGAGTCTATTAGGGTTTTCATTTCTAAAGAGAAATGTGGAATTTTGATTTTAACTTTTGTTTACCATTTTTTGGACAATATAGTTGTCATTTGGGCTAACTGTTCAAGTTGAACTTCTTCATTTAAGAAATAATCTTCTTCTAATTTTATATCATCATTTTATATTTAGTTAGCTCTCTTTAAAATTTGGATTTCTTTTTTTATTTTATCTATTTCAATCGAATGTAATTTTTTCCATTCGGCCATTTCTTTTATTAGAGAATTTATTTCTCTTTCTAAATTATTTATCGTCGCTTTTCAAGGTTTTTCAAGTGTTTTAAATATTTCGTTTAAATTTGGATTTGACGAGCTAGCTGTACTTGTTTGAGCTTTGTTTGAGTCTTCCTGTAAAGATTGTTTTAAGGCATCTAGAACTATTTTTCTAGATTGTTCTTCATTCATTTTTTTTATGACTTCTAATAGCATTTTTTGTGCGTCTGTGAGGGTATTACATTCACATAGATGTATTCCTTCATCGTCATTTGAAGTTTTGGAATTTTCAAAATCTGTATCCGAGTACTCATTCACTTCGAAGATTTGGTCGCTATAGTCGCAATTTTCAGATTCATAAACTGATTCTTCATCACTTATTGAATCTTTTAAATGTAATAGATCATTTTTAATTGATTCATTAGTATCTAAATTGTTAATTTTTCCTCTCAAAGGACATTTATTTGCGTAATGTCCTCCTTTTTTGCATTTATAGCAAGTTACTTTGTTATTGTGAGGGTTTCTTTTAGTTTTTCGAGAAGATTTACCTTTTTAGTAAAATGCGGGTTTTTTAGGAGGATTATACTTCTGTGGAGGTCTGTAATCCTTTTGGTAGTTTTTTCTGTAGGGATTTCTTGTGTAGAATTTCTCAGTTGGGTAATTCTTTCTTTTTTGAAAAGATGTTTTCTTTCTTTGACTATTATGTAGGCTACTAATCCATACGATAAATTAGGCCAATTAATTGTATTATTATAGTCTTCTTTTAGTTGTTCATAAACCTTTAATCTCATAAAGGTTGGATGACCATCTATAAATCTTTCTTTCCATTTTTGGTCATTGTTGTTTGTTAGCATCATGACTTTTATAACAAACATGTCTTTGTATCATTTAAAGTCACTCATGTTAGAGCACCTTAAAGATTATAGAATTTCTTCTGCCCTTTCTTTATAATCAGATGATTGTCCTATCCATGAGTAAGTGATGGTGTAAATTAATTCATTTACAACATCTTCTATCAATTCATTCATTTCCATTTCTTAGTCCATCCATTGGTCTTGACCTTCAATTTTAACTGTGGTTCTTACCATTTGTTTTCTTTTGATTAGAGTAACATGATTTGTTATTATCAGTCTTTGTTCTTCTGATAAGTAGTTTTCCCACCAATTTTTTAAGTTGCCAGTAAATCCTGCTGTAATTAATCTAAACATTTTAGCCTCGGATTTACCCCTTTGTTTATATGCTTGGTAGGCCATTATAATCTTGTTTAGCATAGTAGAGATTAGATGTTCAGACGTACCATCAAGACTCCACTCATAGATGGATGATCTGTCATAGGATATTTTTCCAAATTCACATCTCTTTTCATATGCTATATCTGGAAGGGATGGTCTATTATAATAATTGTATCCCTTGCCTGGATATCTCATTCTTTCAACCTTCTGATCTTTTTCAGAGTAAGAATCCTTTATTCTTAGACCTTTTCCTTTTTGTAAAAGGGTTTCTAATTCATTACCTAAAACATTTATTGTTCCTTGGTCTTTGGTATTTGAGGATTCTCCCGTATTCAATTTTGACCATTTTTCTATCAATTTTTTTAGATTTTTCTCTTCTTTTGATTCTAAAGAAGGTATGTCTATTATTGGTGTGATTAAAGGGAGTTATGGACGGTTCTTTCCCTTATTGGATTTTTCATTCTGGATTTTTATTATTTTTTTAATTTTCTCAACTTGTTTAGCAATGCATGATAGCATTTTGTTTGAATAATTATTCTATCATTGGATGCTTTTAATTTCTTCATTTGTAGGAGTTTTACTTTCATATTTTTCATTGATTTGTTGAAATGGTTTGGCTATTATTTATCTCCATAATAATTTTCAAATTCTATTTCTTCTATAGAGGGCTGTGGAGATTTTATAAATCCTCTTTCTCTAGTTTTCCAAATGAGATCTTCTTCTAAAGTTTGAATTTTTTCCAAACTATTAAACCATTCAAAGAATGAAATATTTTTCTCATTTTCCTTTAGATATGAGAAATATATTTTCTTTATTTTTGTTGGTTCTTTATTAGAGTATTTTTTATTAAATTCTTTTCGAAAATTTCTATTTTCTATTGAATTAAAATCTTTGTGTAAGAATTCATGTTCTATTTGAAAGTTAGAAATAACATTTAGTCTATCTCTAACCACAGACTCTATCTTCATCTCTGACTGGGTAGGAGATCTCCTATTTTCTTCTTCATAGTGAATTTCTGGTATTCCCTAGTTTAGGCCTACATCTTTAACTCTAAGCGACTCTAATCTAGCTATTTTAGGGCTAACAGATGACTCCCTCAAAGCAGATGTACTAGGTCTTGCATTTATGAATTCCTTTAAAGTATTCTTTAAACTAATATTTCTTTTACTTTTATTGAGCTAGATGCTTCATCTTCAAATTTAATTGTTACCTTTTCTGTCTGGATATTTAACTATTTGAGATAGTTGACTTGCCTTCCTTGGAGGAGGAGTGAATGCTTTCTCAATCGTCCAATTAGGATTTTTTTGTAACTTCGTCCCAAGATATCATTTTTGGAACTTTCAAGGAAGTGTGTATATTGGCTTCAAACATCATGTATTTTTCCTTTGGAGACGACATCAAATCTCTTGATCCAACGCTAGACGTCATAAGTCTATAGGTGATCTTGTACACCAGACTAAGCTTATGAGATCCTTCTTCAAGATTCAAGCCTTTCTCTGCAATATCTAAGCAAAGAGATTTGAAAATATTTGGGTCCTTTAAGGACACAGTTAGATTCGAATAACAATTGAAATATAATGGTCCATTGACCACATTTGGTTGCATGATTCTTAAAATTGAATGTTCAAAGTTATGGTGGCATTTGTCTCTTAAAATTGATAAAACTAGGATGTCTAATCCTAGTCGGAATAGGGGTTTTATGATTACTTGAACAGTGCCAATATGAATGTAATTATATTCTTTCTTGAATTCTAACAGATCATTTATGGGAAAGAGGTTAATTGAATGTACCAGTTGGGACACTAGAATAGTCCTTTCTACGGTTTTAATACGTAGCTTCTAGGCGAAACTAAAGGTAATCGTTCAAGCTGTTTTTCTATCTTCACTATGTTGATAGCTTTTTCATCTTCTAGAGCTTGGTCTCCCATGTATTGGGATTCTAATTCTTCTTCTCCCAGCTCCTTGTTAGGAGCAAGCTTTGATTTCATCTTTTGGAGAAATTTAGACATCTTTAACAACTTTTTCTTTTTTCAAAATTCTTTTGAAAACTTTAAACTATTGATCTTAATCTTTTGAAACCAAATCTTCACAAAGAAATACAAGACTTATATGACCAAGACAAATTACGGGGTATCTTCGAACTTACTCGCTCTTCTGGCTGTCGTGAACACACAACTTGGACGAACATATAGGCTAACACAAGTTTTTCTTTGTTTAGATAAGAAATTAAAATCTTAATTCCAATAGGTGTCTTCAAATTATTTTGAAAAGAGAAAACTTTGTGATTAAATTATAAGCTCTGATACCATTCCCTCACTTTGATATTTACAACCTAAGAACTTTTTCTTCTAAATAAAATTTTGTTTGTGTATGATAAGGGCATGCCTTGAATATTCAATCCTTTACCCTTTTATAGGGATGCAATCTAGAATTTTTGATTGACAACCCATTCGATTATAATCTCAAAATTTGACATTTAACCTGAAAATGTAAAAATGTAAACAACAATATTTATTCAATGATTTTGGAGCTAAGGAATTCATTCATCTCTTCAATACTTCTTCAATCTTCTAACATCGATTAGGAGATTTTTCTGATAAAGACATTGATAACAAGGGAGAATATGAAGATCTATTTCAATTCTTCGAAGTAGGGATTATATTACTTGAAATTAAATCTCCAGGTTGATTAGATTCTTTTTGAAAGATATGGGTCAGGTGTTTGGATGTTCCTAGCTCAAGTTTGAAAGTTACAGTTAGTGGATATTAGTCCTTTGAGTGGTAAAAATTTTTATTTGCTTCTTTGTTAGGGAACTCTCAATAGAGTCTTCTCCTTTCATAATAGCATAGTATTTTGAAGGATGGTGGTAGTTGGCACTGTTATTCACGCTATTATTGTTGATCTTGATTCTTTGTAGAGCTTCTTAAAATATATTGGTTTTTGTTTCATTCCTTTCCTCAAAAGGATACATTTTCTTGGTGCTTCAATTTTACTACATGATTAGGGGGACTCATTTCAACGTTATCCTTTGTGTTTACTAATGTTGTAAGGGGTCGGCACAATCTCTCCAACTGAGTTTTCCTTGGATGTTGTTTTTAGTGTTTTGTTCTTTTGGTTCAAAATTTAGTAGATAAGTTAGAACTTTAGAATGACAAATAGTTATTGAACATGAATAGATAATTTTTCTTAGTTTTTTATTATAACTTGCTGTGAATTGTGTACGTATGGTTCCTTCTCCTTATTTTTATTATATTGTTATCTTCATCACGCTGTGTACATCACTATTGTTGTGGTAATTAGTTGCAATTGATTTTCTTTAACTTGGAAGATTCAAACTCACTAAGATTGTTTTTTTCCTTAGATATTTAATTTTTGTTAAACTTTGATTTGCCATAGTATTAGTAAATGTTTTAATTTGTTTAGGAACTAAAAATTAAAGGTGGACATTTTTGTGTTTTTTTGCTCTAGGTTTGGGTAAAGGGAAACAAAGGATTAAAACTCTCTTATATTGAAGATATTATAGAGAGATATTAACTCAACATATGGTGTACAATTGAAAGAATTTAAAATTTGAGTTTTGGGTTTTAATATGAAACCTTTTCTTCCACTTTTTTTATGAGTCGTAGCTTGTTATGAGTGTCTTTGAGGTAAATCTTTTATTTTTCACTAATCACAAATCCCATTTTACAATTATTAAGAACAATTTACTTTATCTAGCCAAAATATCACCCTTTGTTTCTCTCTTTCTCTCTATCTTAAAAAATAATCATTTGATTGTATGTGTATCTGTAAAGATATGAATATTTGAGTTGTATATCGAATTAAATAACAAAGTTTGAAATTCTTCGTGTATTCTATATGATAATAAATTAATTTAGTTGAGTGGCAAGACCGTAAATAAGAAGAGTGTGGGCTAGGTTACAGTTTAGGAGCATCATATTTAAGCTCCCTTAAGAACCATAGCAACCACCCTTTTAATTTTGCCAAAGGTAAAAAAGAAGGAAAAAAATCGCTCAAGCCTCTCCCTTTCTCACTCACGTTCTCTCCCTCTCAAAAACAGACACACTCTCTCTCGGCCACACTGCCCTCCAGCAGCAGCAACAACAGCTCTAGATTTGGTTTGGTGCTCGGGATCGCTACCAAAAGTTTGGGTACGTGAGTTCTTGCATTTTTGGAGCCTTCTTCGTGTCGTTTTTCCTCATAAATCAGGGGTTTATTCTTGTTTTCAGAAGTGGCTACTGTAGCAGTGGGGAACTTTAAATCTGGAAGGTAAGAGCATGGTTGATGGTTTTTTTTTTAATTTTGTTCGCTACAGCCTTTAATCACGTTTTTCTTCCTTTTTCCAACCAAAAAGTGGGTTTTGAGTGCAACAAAAGGTGGAAAAGGACTTTGAGGACCGGATCTACACATTGGTGGAAACAGAATGTCGAATGGATCAAAAGCGAGACCACACGTGTCGGATTTAGCCTCTGCCCGCAGTAGTGAGTGGATCTCACACACCATCCTTCAAGTCGTATGCGAGGGCGCATAAAGGGTTAGTTTTGTGCATTGGATTCATGCTGTCCTGTACTTTTAGATCTGGTGGTCTGTGAGTCAAAAGTTGGTGGTGCGTACGGTGGCTGGTGGGGTCGGTTTCCCTAAACAGTAAGCTCCCAATAATGTGTTATCCCTAGGTCTAGCCTCGAAATCTGGTAAAAGTTAGTTTAAATTGAGTTTCTAAAGTGAATTCTCATGTTTGACTTTAAGTTGACCAAGTGGTCTTTTGGACGACTTGTAAGAGAAGTTTAAAACTCGTTAGAGGTAAGTGACTCTACTTACGGACCCACTAAGGGCTTAAGTTGGATGATGTATGTATGTATTGGATATCTCGATGAATAGCATAATATGCCCTGTATTTATTAGTAACCTGTGATAAGTGCTGTAGTGTATTTTCATGTATGACCTTGATGTGTTTATGTGGTATTCTACTACATGTGTTAGCATGCTTGGGAATTGTTTGCTAAAATATGATATGTTTATATTGATTAATGTGGTATGTCATGCACGTTGTATTATATTAAAAATTCATGTTGTATGTATGTGGGACCTTGCATGTACCATAGAACCATGATTTATAAGAGGATGATAGTTGTCTTCCACACTTAAGAGGTCGGTGTTCGACGAGATTCAGCCGTGCTGAATGAGTGTCATCTAGCATCAGATGCAGTGAGATGCCCCCAATTATTCTGGGGGTTCACACTTGTATCCAATGTGAGATGACACCATGGTGGGATAAAGGTGGTTGTTCATCCAGTATGTGATGTGCAGTCTATTGTCAACCAATGAGTAATAGGTCCTAAAAGTTTATACCATGAGTTTGCATGAATGAATGTGTTTGTAGGTCTGTCTAGATAGGTTATGCCACCTACTGGGTATTTGTTAAAAATACTAAATCTATTATTTTAACATTTTTCAGGTCACGAACGTACTATACATGGTAGTTGACGACCAAGGTTATGTAGCCATGGACAACTTTGCATGTTTTAATGAACTTTAATCAATCTGTTTAACTGTTACTTGGACTCGCAATTTTCCTATAAGTGTCTTTTTGTTTTGAACGTCTTTTGTTGAGATTTTTCTTAGGATCCCGCTAAAGGGTTTTTGAATTTTTAAGTTTCTTTTTAGTATTTTATTTCATTATTGAAATTTGAGCTTAAGAGTATTTATGCATGCATGAAGTAACAGTCTTAAGGTTAGTTCTTAAGTAGGGTAGTTAACATTGGAATCAAAGCCCCGTTTGGGATTTTGTAGACTGCTTACATTGTAAGCATAAGTAAGTCCCCTTTGTCAAGTTGTCACCACCTCGTCACCACCAGGTACGTTGGTTTATTAGGAAAAAGTTAATTTAATAGTACTGCTATGAGATAAGCATGTTGTTGTAAAGTTATGCAGTTTTACTTAAGATGACTGCAATTGAGCATGTTGTAGTGTGTAATATACGGTTATATGTGTATCTTGTATGATTGAGGTTAAGTAGCTGACTTACGCAAGTAATTAGAACATGCAACCTCGAGGACATGGAGTTGGTGGGCATGGACATGGTCATGGTAGAGGAAGGGTTCGGACGGCCCATAGCTAGAAGTTCTTATTGAACCCCAAGAGCAGCCTGAGGTTCAGCCATAAGATCTGCATCAAGCGCAACCTGCTACTCAACCTGACGCTTAGCCAGAGGATGCACCTCAGATGGAGCCTGCTTCCCAACCGGTAGTGCAACCTCAACCAATGGTGGCATCAATGTTGCTGGATACGTTATAGATCTTGGTGGACATGGCAGTGGTTAACGTAGTGGGTTGAGTACTTCTAGAACGCGGAAGCCTGTCACTCCGAGCCAAGTATTTGAAGAACTTTAAGAAGTATGACCCTGAAACCTTTGATGGAGTATCGGTGGACCCTACTATTTTTGAGTCACGATTATCCTCGATGGCAACCATATTTCGATACATGGACTGTCCAGAAGACCAGAAGGTACATTGTGCGTCATTCATGTTGAAGAGGGATGCTCTCTTGTGGTGGGAGTCTACAGAGCCATCAATAGATGTCAGAGAAGGTCTAGTTACTTGGTTGTTTTTTAAAGTACTACCCTACTATTTAGAGGTACAGGAAGCAGGTGGAGTTCCTCAACCTAAAACAAGGTAGCCACATAGTAGAGGAGTACAATCGGGAGTTTACTAAACTGATGAGGTTTGCTCCTAAACTAGTTGACAAGGAGGCCAAGAAGGCAGAGAGATTTACCATGGGCCTAAAGGATGCAACCCAAGGCTCTGGGCAGCCCACAATCCAGCTAACTACACCACAGCCCTAAGGATCCCCTCTCTTATTGACTATCGACCAACAACTGGGTCCTAGATTCCAGCAGTACCAAGTGCTTCCTCAAGACAGAAAAGGAAGTTTGAGTAGGTTCGGTGAACTCCTTAACCATACTGTTACACTACTAGAATGAGCAGAGGTTCAGCAGAGTAGTAAGTAGCCGAACTCTAGTCTGGCTAAACCACTATGTAAGAGTTGTGGAAATAAGCATTACTGTCACTGTATCATTGGAACCATACCATACTTCAGATGCAACAAGGAAGGGCACATCGCGGCCAACTGACCTCAGAATGATGTTATTGGTTTAGGATCAGCTGGAACGTCGAGCCAAGTTGACACACAAAAAGGAAAAGCATTTGCAACCACGCAGCGACAGACGACAAACCATAATGCTGCAGTGACAGGTACATTACTCATATTAGATCACTATGGTTTTGTACTTTTTGATTCTAGTTGTGCTCTCTCATTTATTTCTAGATATTTTGTAAATAAGGCTAAAATAGAGATAGAACCTCTAGATTATGTTGTGTCAGTTTAAACCCAGAAGGGATGGTTTTGTTAGTTAAAGAGTCTGTAAAGGCTTGTAAGGCTTAATTTAGTGTCAGGACATTTGTTAGATGTGACACTACTATTCCTTGATATGATTGATTTCAATGTAATTTTTTGGATGGATTGGTTGTCTACTAACCATGCCATCATTGATTGCTTCAAGAAGGAAGTGTTGTTCAACCCACCTAGAAAGACAAGCTTCAAGTTCTGAGGGTATCCGTCTGGAGTAGCTCCTAAAAGGATCTCAGCCTTTAAGGGGAGAAAGATGGTGAATTAGGGTGCTTTGGATGGTTGTTAAATGTAGTTGATACCAGCAGTGCAGACGTTTCTATGACCTCAGTACCTATCATGAAGGAGTTTGTGGATGTGTTTCCTGATGGTCTTCTAGGCTTACCACCAGCTTATGAGGTAGATTTTAGCATTGAACTAGAATCGAGGACGATACTGATCTCCAAAGCCCCTTATTGAATGGTCCTTACAGAGTTGAAGGAACTCAAGACTCAAATGCAAGAGTTATTGGATAAAGGGTTTGTATGCCCTAGTGTATCACCATGGGGCTCACCTAATTTGTTCATAAAGAAGAAAGATGGTTCGATGAGACTACATATTGACTATCGAGAGTTGAACAAAGTGACGATGAAAAACAAGTATCCCTTACCCCCAATTCATGATTTGTTTTATCAGGTTGAGGGGGCTACAGTCTTCTCTAAGATTGACTTGAGGTCTGGATATCACCAATTGAGAATCAAAGAGGAAGATATTCTTAAGACGACATTCAGGTCTAGGTATGGACATTACGAGTTCATTGTAATGTCTTTTGGCATAAACAATGCACTAGTAGCTTTTATGGAGTTGATGAATTGTGTGTTCAAGGAATTCTTGGATACTTTTGTGATTGTTTTTATCGATCATATTTTGGTGTACTCCAAGAAAGAAGCAGAGCATAAAGGGCATCTAAGGAAAGTTTTGACCACCCTCCGAACTCATAAGTTGTACGCCAAGTTCTCCAAGTGTGAATTTTGGCTACAACAGGTGTTTGTCTTAGGACACGTTGTGTCAAAGTATGGAGTGTCCTTTGATCCAGCAAAGATAGAAAGAGTGACCAAATGGCCTCGTCCGACTACTATCAAAGAGGTGCGAAGTTTCTTAGGGTTGGCTGTGTATTATCGATGGTTCATATAGGATTTCTCCAGTATTGCCACCCCTTTGACTCAATTGACTCAAAAAGGAAATAAGTTTGTTCGGAGTGAGGACTGTGAAGATAGTTTCTAGAAACTCAATGAAAGTTTTGTTACCGCACTGTGTTAACATTACCTGAAGGAACAATGGTTTTATGGTTTGCAGTGATGCATCCAAGATGAGACTTGGTTGTAATTTGATGCAGAGGGCCAAGGTGATTGCTTATGCCTCTCGACATTTGAAATATTATGAATGTAATTATGCGACACGCGATCTTGAATTGGCTGCAGCAGTTTTTGCATTGAAGATTTGAAGACATTACCTATATGGGGAGAGAATACAAATTTGTACTGAACATAAAAGTTTAAAGTACTTTTTCACTTAGAAAAAGCTTAACATGAGGCAGCGTAGATGGTTGAAGTTGGTGAAGGATTATGATTGCGAGATCCAGTAGCATCCAGGAAGAGAAAATGTCGTTGTTGATGCACTGAGTAGGAAGATGGTGCACACGTCATCTTTGATTACAACCCAAACCCAAATATGTATGGATTTGGAACATGTAGAGATAATAGTTTAGGTAGGTGAGGTTACCTCACTACAAGCTCAGATGATTGTGACGTCAAGCTTGAGGCAAAAGATCATTAATGCTCAGCAAGAGGATCCTAATATGAAGAGAGATGTAGAAGATTTTGTCAATAAGTGTTTGGAGTGCCAACAAGTGAAGGCACCAAGGCAAAAATCAGTAGGACTATTGCAACCCTTGAGTGTGCCAGAGTGGAAATGAGAGTATATTTCCATGGATTTCATTACTGGATTACCCAGAATAGAAAAGGGTTATGCAGTGATTTGGGTCATCGTTAACAGGTTGACTAAATCAGCTCACTTTCTTCTAGGGAAGTCTATTTACTCTGTGGATAGGTGGGCACAGTTGTATTTGGAAGAGATTATCAAATTGCATGGGGTGCCTGTTTCTATTGTATCATATAGAGATTTTCATTTTACATCCACCTTTTGGCAGAGTTTACAGAAAGCCTAAGGCACTTGGTTGGATCTCATAACAGCTTTTCACCCACAGATGGATGGTGAGATAGAGCGTTTGAACCAGACGTCAAAAGATATGTTGTGAGCATGTGCATTAGATTTCACTAGTAGTTGGGATGCACATCTACATTTGATAGAGTTTGCGTACAATAACAGTTTTTAGGCAACTATTGGTTTGTCGTTGTTTGAAGCTCTGTGTGGCAGAAAATGTAGGTTGACAATTTGTTGGTGTGAACTGGGTGAACGAAAGTTGTTGGGACCAAAGTTAGTACAACTCACAAACGAGGCTGTAACGAAGATCCGAGCAAGAATGCAAATAGCGCAAAGTAGGTAAAAGAGTTATGCTGATACGAGATGTAGAGACTTGGAACTCATGGTAGGGGATTATGTTTTCTTTCAAATCGCACATACTAAATGAGTTCTCAAGTTCGAAAAGAAAGGGAAGCTTAATCAGCATTTTGTTGGGTCATTTGAGATACTGGAGCGTATCGGCCATGTGGCTTATCGGTTGGCTCTATCGCCTTCCCTTTCATCGGTAAATAATGTATTCCATATCTCCATATTGAGAAAGTATCTCGCAGATCCATCTCATGTGATTGACTATGAGCCTTTGCAAGTAAGTGAGAGTTTAGGAATAGAAGCCTCTTCAGATTTTGGCCAGGAAAGTAAAAGCTCATTGTAATCGGGAGATAGCTTTGGTGAAAGTCCTTTGGAGAAACCATTACATAGAAGAGACTACTTGGGAGTGAGAAGACGAGATGAAGAAAAAGTATCTAGAACTGTTCTAAGAGTAGCAACTTTCGAGGACGAAAGTTATTAAGGTGGGTGAGATGTAAGATCCTGAATTTTTATTTTGTTAATTAAAAATAAGGATAAAAATTTTGTGAAATTTGTGCCTATTTAATTGGAAAATTATTTAGGTTAATTTGGAGAAGGATTAAGTAATTTTTGTTTTGGGGATTTCTATTAAAAAAAAGGAAATTAATTTAGTTGAGTGGCAAGACCGTAAATAAGAAGAGTGTGGGCTAGGTTAGGGTTTAGGAGCATCATATTTAAGCTCTCTTAAAAACCCTAGCCACCACCCTAATTTTTCCAAAAGTGAAAAGAAGGAAAAAAAATCTCTCTCAAACCTCTCCCTCTCTCACTCACGTTCTTTCCCTCTCAAGAACAGTCTATCTCTCTTTCTCAGCCATACTGCCCTTCAGTAGCAGCAGCAGCTCAAGATTTAGTTTGGTGCTTGGGATCGTCGGTAAAAGTTTGGGTAAGTGAGCTCTTGCATTTTTTTTAGCCTTTTTTGTGTCATTTTTCCTCACAAATTATGGGTTCATTCTCATTTTCAATAACGGGCGGCTGTAGACAGTGGAGAACTTCAGATCTGGAAGGTAAGAGTGTGGTTGATAGTTTGTTTTTTTTGGTTTTGTTTCGCACAGCCTTTAACCACGTTTTTCTTCCTATTTCCAGCAAAAAAGTGGGGTTTTCAGTGCAACGAAAAGTGGAAAAGGACCCCAAGGATCGAATTTACACGTTGGTAGAAACAAAACATTGGAGAGAGTAAAGGAGATACCACACGTGCTGGATTTAGCCTTTGCTTGTGCCAGCAAGTGAATCTCACGTGCCACCCTTTCAACTATCGGTGAGGGCGCGTGAAGAGTTGGTTTGGTGCATGGTTGGTGGCGTTGGATTCATAGTGTCCTGTATTTTCAGATCTGGTATTCTGTGAGTCAAAAGTCGGTGATGCGTGGTGGTCGGTTTCTTTAAATATTAAGCTATCAGCGGTATGTTATCCCTAGGTCTTGCCTCAAAATCCGTTCAAAGTTAGTTTAAGTTGATTTTCTGAAGTGAATTTTCATGTTTGACTTTAGGTTGAACGAGTGATCCTTTGGCCGGCTTATAAAAGAAGTTTAGAACTCGTTGGAGGTAAGTGACTCCACTTATAGACTGTTAATGGCTTAGGTTGGATGATGTATTGAATGGATTGTCGAGGCCCTTCAAATAAAATACCGATTCTTTCAGGTTGATTTGCAGAGTTAGTGGAATCGGATTGAATCCTAAGGGAACTATGCAACTTTGTTTCTCAATATTTTAATCACAAGTAAAAATGGGGGGTTTTGTTGGTTTGAGAATTAAATTAAATTAAA
>JAOANK020000084.1:2052941-2067882 GCA_026257165.2 Telfairia occidentalis
CGCTTGGTTGACCACAGATTTTATTGTTCTATGTTGATGCTAAGTCAATTGTTAATGCAACGACCGAGACGAATGCTGCTTCTGTTTTGCTGTAGAAATGCTTGATCAATCTTTTGGCAATCTTTTGCTAGAATCATGCTCCCTCATTCATCTTCTGATATAATAGCTAAAGTCAGTAGCAAATAAGTGTGAATCTCTCAATAATCACTCAATTAATGTTTCAAATAGAATAATTCAAAAATATGGGAATTCTCAAGAGTTTTAAATGCAAAACAACGATAAACCTAGTAATTTCATTAACAAAGATTAGACACTTTATCAAATAAAGGGCTAAAATTCACCATAAAAGACTTTTAATAACTCTCTTTGGGAGAGTTATCTAATCCCCAAACTTAAATCGTTGCTCGTCCTCGAGTAATGCATAAAATTTTAAGAATTCAACAATACTAAGCTAGCAAAGAAAATCTTGCCGCAAAATCTGATAAACAATTCAATGTAAGACTAGTGGCTATATATCAAGCTAATTCACATCCATATCAAGTCAATCCCTTATCTCCTCTTTATTTTCTTGCACATGCCACAAGTTCTACTTACTCTAAGGTTTGTATCTCAAAGTCCACTAATTTCTAAGTCATCAAATCTACCGTACAATCTAGCAATTGGAGTTCCATCTCATAGCCTTCTCAACACTGCTTTTGGTTTCCCTAGATTTTAGTATCCATAGGTTGCTCTCTCAATTATGTTGTAGTAGCATTCCTTTTGTTCCCTTCAAGTCATAGCCTTTATTTTTAAACAGCAACACTTTTGTGTCAACATACTCTATTGTCCAAACTCATCAATTATCAAGGATTAAATATTCATTTTCTCAACAACAAACCTTCTTGTTACTCTCTCTTGCCCCCTCAGAATGGAAACATTAGGGATGAAGCGCACCTAAGTTCTGTGAAAGAAGTAACACTCAAGCAACACTCATCCCTTAGTCATTTTTTTCAAACCTCCCCTTTAAGTTATTTTTTGACGCGATGGAAAATAATGTGTCATAAATAACCTTAATAAATAGGCCTACTCAAAGGGAAAGTTTTTAAGGGAGAGAAGTGTGGTGTATAGAAAAGAAGAATACAATTGTAGAGCTCGATAAAAAATTTTAAAAGAGAAAAAGGGATGCAACATCCCCAAAATTAAAATGGTGCATTGTTCTCAATGTACTTATCAATCAGCGCGAATGTTCGAACTTAGTCTAAAGAATCCTTGGCAATAGTAATCGAGCAAAGGTCAATTTCCTAAATGTTGGAGCAAACTTTTCTCAAGAATCAAACTAGACTAAAAGTAGGCTCCTAAGAACAAGTACACAATGTGGACTTAATGCATAGGAAACTATTGAGTCAATAGGTCTTCAACACTCAGCAGACACAAACAACTAGTCTCATCCTAGTCAATAAGTCTAACGCAGTACTATTCAACACATTCTGTATATGTTGGATCAACAATTATGCTCAATACTAAAGAATTATCCTAAGGATATTAGCTAGAATGCTTCACAGCGACATAATTGAAACCCAACCAAAATCTCTTGCATTAAAAAGTAGAGGTCAAACAACAGCAGCACAAAATAAATTCTTTTTCAAACATAAAGATTAAATAGGCGAAGCAAGGAAATTAAACAACAAAAAACAAAAAGAACAAGGGACAGCTAACATCCCTAAGCAACATATGTTTTCAATTTCATTCTTCAAACGATAGATCATGCTTCTTAATGGCCTCCTCATGCACCACTAGTGGGGGTTGGATCCATAAATTCATCAGATTATCTGGAAAAAGTGCTAGCATTGAGAGGGCTTTGGGAAGTTCATCTATTGCCTTCTTAATGGCAATATCACACCTACGAGGTCTGAAACTGCCTTTCCTGAAATCTCATGTGACTCATTAGCAACTCCTATTGCTCCATCAAATGATAAATGCCACTCAAAAGCCCTTCCACTGGAGGTGGTACTTTGTCACATTACTACGGCACAAGATTTGTTGTATCGATCAGCCCCTTGTTAAAAAGTGGTAAATCATTTGGAAATATTGGAATACCAGCTCTCTTGACAACACAATAATGGTGTTGGAAAAGAACAACTTGCCTACCCTCTTTCTGAAACATAGGTATATCTCGAAAGCAACAATTTTTCCTACAAGACTAAGCGAGTGAAGGATAGCGAATACCAACAAAATGCAATTGTTCTGGATTATTGAGTTGTGTGTCACTGGAACCAATTGAGGTTTCAAGAAAAGATAACCAGGTGTTGTTTTCGAATTTCAGAATGGAGGATTAAAACGTCTTGGCTCCAGTTGAAGATCTTCACCACTGTGTTACCTCACCTCTCGTAATGCAGTGTTTAGCTGCTCCCGTGATGGAACAATGATCATCACATTGTACACGATATGAGGGTAATCTTGGAGGTGATAAATGCTATTAATTTCTCTTGGTGAGAAATAAACTAAAACTCCTCATAACGTTTCAAAACCATTACTTTCATCAAGATTGGCATAAAATTCACACAAAATCCCAATGCTTGCTGGTTCAGGTTTCCTGCAAAAGTATTTCCATGAATGGTCAGTGATTGCAGTAAAATTAAAGCGATGGAGTTCATTGTAAGGCTCCAAAAATCCTCGTTCAACCAGCAGGTCTCTTTTTTGATGTCTTAGTATCTACTGCGAAAAACATCACTGACCAAGCAATCACAAACAGGCAGATTGTGATTCAGCATTGGCACTTGCATGGACTCCTTCCCTTTTCTTCGTGCCTTCTTGGGACTGGGCAAAGCTTGAGCAAACTCTTCAGGTGTCTCAGGGATATCTTTGGCTATAATCTTCTTCTTTTTTTTGGTCTTCTTCTTTCTCTTTGATGTGTTGGGCAAAGGGTCTGTGCGAGTTTCCTCCACGATTTCTTCGACAACAATCTCTTCTTGCATAGCAGTGGGTTCCTCTAACCGTTCTTCTTCGAGTTGATCTTCTTCAATGGTAGGTGGACTTTCTTCACACTGTTCTTCTTGTTGAATCTCTGTTTCAACGGCTGGGGTTGAAGGTTCTTCTTCTTCTTGTGTGGTTGCTTGAATCGAAGTAAGAACTTCTACAATGGGATGAACCACAACGAGTGCAGGAGGTGAAATAAGTTGCTTGTCCTTTTTCTTTTTACCTTTCTTTTGTGGTGGAGGTGGGGAGAGTATGTTCTTCTTCTTGGGCTTGCTCCAGTTTAGGTTGAACAGTTTCTTCGATACGTATTGACTTCTTGCCTCTGATCTTGGCGGTCATATTTACTCAAAGAAAGTTTTTGTTTGAAGAAAGTAAGAAGGTGATCAAAAAAGATGTCAAAGAGGGTTTGTTTTCCACATATAATAAATTCACATGAAAAATAAATTTTGAATAAAATATTCCAACGAATCTTTTGCTGACGTAATAACCCCGAAAAATCTTCTGAATTATGAAAAAAAAAGTTTTATCATTAATTTTCTTAATTAAAAAATTTAAAATAAATTATTTTTGCAAATAAAATCTCTTTCATCCTCTCAACCACATTATTAATGTTGTCTCAAACTGTGCGAATATTTCCATAATTACTTGCAAAAAAGAAAAGATCAAATCAAATTAGAGATAAATATGAAAAATTAAATGAAATCTGAATTTTTATTTTGGGCAGAATTTATTGAAAACAAAATCATCCAAATAAAATAAAAAGATAAAATTTAATCTAAATAATTCAAATTTAAATTAAAAAACTATTAATTAAAATAAACAAATCCTAATCTAAAACAAATTTAAATGATATAAAAATTTAAATTCAAATGCAACTAATCCTAAGGATATTTCAAAATAACGAAAAAATGAAATTTAAAAGGGGAAAGAAAATTAGCTATCGTAATGCTAAAAAAATTTCTCTCTCAACATTCATGGTCTGTCACAATTCTAACAATTGGAAAGAAACACATCTCCGAAGAAAGTTCTCTCCCTAATAATGTTTGATCATCTGACCATTGACTTTGAAGTCTCTCTCATCCATTTCATCTCCCAGCATGATAGCTCCGTATAGGAAAACTTCCAAAATAGTGAAAGGTCCATATCAACGAGACTTGAGTTTTCTAGGAAAAAACGTGAGCCTTTGAATTATATAAAAGAACCTATTGTCTTCTCTCAAACCTTTTAGGAATTAATCTCCTATCGTGTCATATCTTAGTGTTCACCTTGTAGATTTTTGCATTCTCGTAAGAAAAGTGGCAAAGCTCCTCCCCATCATTTAATTGCAGAAATCTCACTACTTCAGCAGCATTGGTGTCAAAATTCAAATTTTTCAAAGCGAAAAAACCGTTGTGTTCCAACTTTAGAAACAAATGACATGCATTACCATAGACCAACCTATAAGGAGACATTTCTAGAGATGTTTTAAATGCAGTTCTATAAGTCCAGAGAGCATTTGGTAATCTAAAAGACCAACCTTTCCTATTTGGGTTAACAACCTTCTCTAAGTTTTCATTAATCTTCCCATTGGAAACCTTAGCTTGACCATTGGCTTGAACGTGATAAGGGGTAGATACTTTGTGTCCGATACCATAATTAGCCAATAAGTTACTTAGGATCCTATTGATAAAATAAGATCCTTCGTCACTTATTAGAGTGTCTGGGTACCAAAATGAGTGAAGATATTCTTTTGAAGGAACTTTGAAATTGTTTTAGAATCATTCTTAGCACAAGCAATTGCTTCCACCAATTTTGATACATAATCAACAGCTAACAAAATATAAGAGTTACCACTCAAAGTGAGAATTGATCCCATGAAATCAATCCCTTAGACATCAAAAAGCTCTATCTCCAAAATTAAAGTCAGTGGCATCTCATCCTTCACTCCTAATTTTCCTTTTCTCGTGCACTTGTCACATGTTTTGTTGAAATAAATGAGCATCCTTTAACAAATATTGATGGTTAAAATTTCCTGATTGCAAAGTCTTTACTATAGTCTTATTTCCTCCAAAGTGTCCTCTATAGGGTGTTGTATGACATTGCTCTAGTATGACTAGAACTTCTGACTATGAAACTCATCTGTTCACTATGTCATCGGCACACTTCCAATAAACAAATGGATCATCTAAGAAATAGAAGCGCACATAATGAAGAAATCTCTTTAGCTGTTGCTTCATTAAATCTGGAGGTAACAGCCCACCAACAAGATAGTTGGCAATATCTGCAAACCAAGGTATCTCAATATTTGTAATCAATTGCTCATCAGGAAAACAATCACGTATCTCTCGTTACTGAATCATTTGATTTTCTTGCTCAATTTGTGAAACATGATATGTAACATAGTTTTCTGATCCTTTCTTGCCTTTGATCCCTAAGTCAAACTCTTGCACTAGTAGTACCCATCTGATAAGCCTTGGCTTTGTATCTTTCTTCAACAGCAAATAGCAAATAGCTACATGATCTTTAAACATAGTAACTGCAAACATGGTCCGAACTTCGCAAAAGCAAAGACTATTGCTAATAGCTCATTTTCTGTAGTTGTCTAATTTAACTATGCTTCATTTAGAGTTTTGCTGGCGTAATAGATTGGATGAATCAATTGTCATGCTTCTGTCCCAGCATTACTCCAACAGCATAATCGCTCTTATCAATAACTTGATGGTAAACTCCCATTAGGTGATGAAATGATTGGTGCAGTGGTTAATGCCTTCTTCAGAACCTAAAAGGCTTCCAAACAACCTGCATTAAACTCAAATGATCGATTAGCTTCCAATAACATATAAAGAGGTTTCAAGATTTTAGAAAAATCCTTTATAAATCTTTGGTAAAATCCTGCACGACCAAGGAAACTTCTAATTTCCTTAACTAAAGTTGGTGGTTCCATCTTCTCAATAATCTCAATCTTGGCTCTATCTACTTTTAACCATTTTTCATAAATCTTGTGTCCTAGAAAAATGTCTTCCTTCACCATGAAGTGACACTGTTCTCAATTCAAAATCATGTTTGTTTCTTCACATCTCTTTAAAACCTTATCAAGATTGTTTAAGCACGTATTGAATGAACTCCCAAAGACTGACAAGTTGTCCATAAACACTTTCATGATGGTCTCAATCATATCAGAAAAATAGCCATCATACACCTCTGGAAAGTTGTTGGGGCATTGCAAAAATCAAAAGATATTCTTCTAAACGCAAATGTACCGTAAGGGTAAGCAAAGTGGGTATTCTCGTGATAATCAAGGGCTATGATAATTTGGTTATAACTAGAATAACCATTCAAAACGCAATAGTAAGCCTGATCTGCGAGCCCATCCAACATCTGGTCAATAAAGGTAAAGGGAAGTGTTCCTTACGAATAGTTGTGTTTAGCTTTCTGTAAATCCATACACACCCTCCAACCTGTCATTCTCCTGATAAGAATAAGTTCATTGGCTTCATTAGTAATCACAGTCATTCCACTCTTCTTGGGCACACACTGAACATGACTAACCAAATTGAAAAATCTCCTATAGAAACCTGCATGTCCCAAGAAACTATGAACTTGTTTAACTGATGTTGTAGTAGGTCGCTTGTGAATGACTTTAATCTTAGCCTGATCCACCTCTATCCCTACGTGTGATATCTTGTGCCCCAAAACAATTCCCTCTTGCACCATAAAATGACACTTTTCCCAATTCAAGATAAGGTTGTTCTGCTCACAGTGTTCCAGTACTCTTTCCAGATTGTTTAAGCAGTTCTTAAATGATTTCCCAAAGACTGAATAATCATCCATAAAAACTTCCACTGTTTCCTTTATTAAGTCAGAAAAAATCACCATCATGCACCTCTGGAATGTTGTGGCGCATTGCACAATTCAAATGGCATCCATCTAAACGCGAATGTTCCATAAGGCCATGTAAATGTGGTTTTTTTCTTGGTCCACTAGGTCAATAGCTATTTGGTTATACCCTTAATAGCCGTCTAAGAAATAGTAGTACTGTTGTCCAGCTAATTGCTCCAATATCTGGTCAATGAAAGGTAGAGCATAGTGGTCTTTCTTGGTAGCTTTATTGAGCTTCCGATAATCCATGCACACTCTCCATCCAGTAATAGTGCTTGTAGGAATAATTTCGTTTTTCTCATTGGTGACCACTGTCATCCCTCCTTTCTTAGGTACACATTGGACTGGACTAACTCATTCACTATCAGATACCAGGTATATTATTCCTACATCAAGCCACTTTATTATCTCCTTTTTTACTACCTCTTTCATTATGGGATTTAGGCGACGCTAGGCTTCCACGCATTTCTTTACGTCATCGTCCAAGCTTATTTTGTGCATGCAGATTGTTGGACTTATCCTTGGAACATTTGCCAGTGTCCACCCTAATGCTCTGCGATGCTGCCGCAAAATTTGCAATAATAACAATTCATGTTCAAAACTTAATGCTGAAGAAATGATAGCAGGCAACTTATGGTATTCATCTAGATAAGCATATTTGAGAGTAGAGGGTAAGGGTTTTTTCTCCAATGTCAGAGCTTCAACTAATGAAGGTTTTATGGGTTTGTCCCTCCTTTCTGTCAACTCGATTGTTTCAGCAAGCTGATTGCATGACTGCTCCTCAGATGTTGCTATCGCAACAATACTGCATAATTGTTGCACTTCTGAGTTGAGTCTACTTCCATGCTGTTATCTTCCTCTCCATTCATATCCAACTCTTGCACCATGGAACATTCCTCAGTATCATCTAGATATTTGAGAGCATCAAACACGTTGAATGTGACTTGTTGATCATTCACTAGCATAGTCAGAATACCCTTTTGTACATCGATTAATGTTCTGTTTGTTGCTAAAAATGGTCGCCTCAAGATAATAGGAATGTCTCTGCCAGCTTCATAGTCCAATATGATGAAGTCAACTAGGAAAATGAAAGTATCAACTTTGACCAAGATGTCCTCTATTTTCCCTTCTAGGTGCGTTATTAAGCAGTCTGCAAGTTGTAGTGTGACTGTTGTCTGTCGAGCTTCACCTATTCCCAACGTCTTAAAGATGGAGAGAGGCATCAAATTGATGCTAGCTCCAAAGTCGCATAATGCCCTGCCCACGTACTGCCCTCTAATAAAACATGAGATGGCAAAACTCCCTAGATCCTTCATTTTCTTTGGAATCTTGTTTGACAAAATGGCGCTACATTCGTCTATTAAAGCCACTATTTCGAATTCGCCTAATCTTCTCTTTTTCATTAGTATGTCCTTTAGAAACTTGACATAACTTGGCATTTGCTCTAAGGCTTCAACTAACGGAATGTTTATGTTCAATTGCTTTAGCACATTTAAGAATTTCCTAAACTAGAACTCATCATTTTTTTTTCTCAACCTTTGGGGAAATGATGGTGGGGGCAGTGTTGTTACTTTTGCCAATTGTTGGGCTGGTGCATTGTTGGCGCTTTTATCTTTTGTTGTTTTAGGTTTTCCTACCGTGGGCAATTTAGTTGCTTTCTGCTGCTCTTTTTCTTCCGACTCTCTTCTAGGTTGTTTAACATTCTGCTCTACAATCTTCTCTTCTGCCAATTCTTTTCCACTTCTTAATGTTATAGCTTTGCATTGCTCTTTGCCATTGGTCTTTGGTGTTTCTGTGTTGCTAGGCAGTGTGCCTATTTGTCTATTACAAAACTCTGTAGCCAATTGCCCTATCTGCACTTCTAAATTTTTCAATGTTGCTGCTTGACTCTACATAAGTGCATCATTCCTTGTAATATATTCTTTCATGAAACTCTCTAAGTTGTTGGATTGATGAGCTTGCTGTGGTGCCCTTGGTGCTGCACTGTTCTGAGGAATGGCGGTGTTCATGAATCTAGGAGGAACTTGCGGTCGCATAGCTGGCGCATTACTACTACTGGCTTGCTGACCACCCCAAGAAAAGTTTGGGTGCTGCCTCCATCCATGGTTGTAGGTGTTTGAATATGAGTTGTTTCTTCCTGAATTATTATCTCTGATGTAGGATACTGGTGCTGGATTTGACGGACAATCTTCAAACAGATGGTTTTCTCCACAAAGCACACAACTAATTTATGCCGAAGTCTGAACTGCTTTAACTGGCTGATTGACACTTAGATTCATTGATTTCAGCATATTCGCCATCGAAGCTACTTGTGCACTGAGCGTTGTTATAGCATCCATTTCTAATTTCCCTCCAATGCTCTTTTGTTGACTAAGCTCTCGCTCATTAGACCACTGGAAGTTATTACTTGAAATTCTCTCTAAAATGTCAAAGGCCTCGTTATAAGTTTTATGTAGCAATGCTTCATTAGCTGACGTGTCTAAAACTAACCGTGAATTTGGAGTCCAACCATGGTAGAAATGCTCGATTTGTATGAAGCTGGGTAAACTATGATGAGGGCAATTCTTCAACAGCATCTTGTATCTTTCCCAAGTTTCATCTACATATTCATTCTCAAACTGATGGAAAGTTACTATGTCGCCACGTAATACCACATTCTTTGTTGGTGGAAAATATTTCAATAAGAACTTCTCTTTGAGATCTGTCCGACTAGTAATTGATCATGGAGGAAGTGAATTCAACCATACCATTGCACTGTCTCTTAATGAATAAGGAAACAGTGTCAATCGTAAGGTCTCCTTGGAAACTCGTGGGATTCTGAATGAATTACACAAAGCCAAAAATGATTGTCGGTGCGAGTGAGGATTGTCAAGTTTAGATCCTCCAAACTGTCCGTTCGTTTGCAACATTTGGAACATCACGGGCTTAAGTTCAAAAGCTGACACTTCATTTAATCTTGTCTGAATTACTGTGTTGAAATCATTAAAGATTGGAGCAGCATATTCCCTAATAGCTCTATCCCTGTCATTTGCCAACAACACTGGATTATGTTGGATTAGTTGTTGAGCTGGTCCTTGGGGTTCTCTCATCGGTACTTGGTTCCTTGGCATATTTGCCAACGGGTCGAGAAAAGGTGCCTCCTGATTTTCCATGAAGTCTTGTGTTGCGGCAAGTCCTTGAGCTTGCCTAACTGCTCGTCAGCGTTGAAGTAAGGTCTTCTCTATCTCTGGATCAAACTCGAATTCTACTCCTTGGTTCATACACTAAAAGTAAAGGAAATACTGAAGTTAAGTGGAATGCTATTGATCAAACTATTGAAAGATAGAGGTACTCAACATGAATAACTGATTAACTGAAAGAAGAACAATCTTAAGACAATGAGATACAAACAGTAATACAGCAAAATAAAAATCCCCGGCAACGACGCCAAAAACTTGTCGTCTTCATAGATATGCGATAGATATGCTTCAACAATGTAGAATAATATTGGAAATGAAGACAAATAATGCTTAAGTAGAAGCAATCGTACAAGAACTACTGGAGTATTCCAGGATATCGATCCACAAGGACTATTCTGCCAGAAAACCTCACTACTAGACTCTTATCAGTTAACAATCATATGTTGAGCATAGGAAGAAAGATAGGAAGGAGATAACAATCACTTTAACTGGTCTTAATGAAAGGGAAATCACAAAAGTTCCTTATAACAAATTGACAAAGTCGAAACAGGGTAGTTGGTGTTGTTTATTGCAGTTATGCGTCACAATGTTGCAGCATAATCTAGGGTTGAGCTATTTTAGTCTGTAGACAGGTGTTCTGCATACTTACTCTGTCGAGCATAATATACTAAAATGTGAAACCTAGTTATGTCTAACATCAGGTTTCAAGATCTTTCCAACTACTTATTATCTTATAGCTTCTTCACTATGTTTAATGAATCTATGACATGAGGTTCCATCACATTTTCTATATCTTTTCTTCTGGGTTCGACTAATATTTTACTTGTTAGTAAGAGTACTAACTATCTAAAGCTACCAGCGGCCAACTGGGAAGCTCACGATTATAGCATTTCAAAAAGATAAGAACAAGAATAAAACATACTTCATTTCTCAGATTCAGCTGTTGCAAGGTTCAACATACCACATTCATCACCAACTACCCGTAAAGAGGTTTAGCTAAGACTCATCTTAAAGAAAAACATAAGGTTCTGTCTCTATACAAGTTTAAGTGCAGAATATAACTCAATGAAATAGAACACTAGAATAGGACATTAGTCAAAACTGTAGAAGAAATGAAACAACTAAAAACTATATAAATGCAGGGTTATGCTGAGGTGCGGATGGCAGCAGAAATCCGTGAGAATGCTTTCTTCCTTTTCCAGAAACTCTCCTCTACCCTTCTTCTTCTACCTCCTCCTTTCTTTCCTATTCTTCTCTCTTTTCCCTCACGCCGTCAGACTCGTTTTCTATGTTGATCTTTGCCCTAAAATAGTGCACCTAGGCAATGTCCATTATGCCCTCCAATACTCTGCAGTGTGTGAGGATATCACAATGCACGCCTTTCAGAATGTCAAACGTACCCTGCAGACAGTGTTTGTACAGTCCTAACTCCTGGGAGTATTCTGCTTGTCGCAATGCTACAACAATCTCTACGCAAGATGCTGCCAGGTTGCTCTGCAAATTGAACTTTCGCCAGCATTGTTGTTTTACTCTGCAACTTTCTCCTGGTTTGAGCATGCATAGATATCACCTGCGAATCAGTAATTGTATCAAGCAAGCAAATATAACAATAGATCAATCTGATATGTTTACTTTTACGGCTTGATCCTAGTCAAATACTTAATATTAGGGGTATAATAACCCTCTTTTGGAGAGTTATCAGAAGCTTGATTTTGGTATTCTAAGAAGTTGCGAGAAAAAAAAAAGTAAAATGAAGATTTTTCTTACTTTCTTTTTTTATGATATTGTTTGTTTTATTTGAAGTCATTTAGAATATTCTTGTATCGAGATACCTTTGAACTTGTATTTTTGTAGTTGGAAGATTTGATTTTTGAATCGAGAATGTGCAAGAAAAAAAAAATATAAGGTAAAATATAGATTTTTCTTGCAATATTTTTTCCTTTGATGATCTTATTTGTTTTATTTGAAGTCATTTGGAACATATTGTTGCTATTGGGGACCTTTAAATTTGTATTTTAATAGTTAGTAGCTAGATTTTGGCCCTGCGAGAAGTTGCAAAGAAAAAAGACAAAAGGTATAATGAGGGATTTCCATTGTTTTTTTTCTTTTGATGATCATGTTTTCTTTTTTGAAGTCATAGAAAAGTCTTTTTATATTAAGGTGCTTTTGAACTTGTGTTTTTGTGGTTGAAAGTTTTGATTTTGGTATTGCGAGAAGTTGCGAGAAAAAAATGTAAAATGAGGATTTTCTTGCATTTCTTTCTTTTGATGATCTTATTTATTTTATTTGAAGTCATTTAGAACATATTGTTGCTATTGAGTACCTTTAAGTTTTTATTTTGATGGTTAGTAACTCAATTTTGGACTTACGAGAAGTTGTGAGAAAAAGGAAATAATATAAAAGGAGAATTTACCTTTCTTTTTTTTTCCTTTTCTTTTGATGATCTTGTTTGCTATATATGAAGTTATTTGGAATATCTCTTTCTATAGACGTATCTTTGAACTTGTGATCTTGTTACTCTCTATTTATGATATTCTGATACTAAATTATGATATTTGGATTATTGTGTTTGTAGGTGGTTAGCATTTTCAATTCATTTTGGAATTGGTCAGTTGTACATGTAGAAATAATACAAATTCAGCGTAATACCAACGACTTCTGGTGATTTTATAAGTTTAATTTAAAAGAACATATCATACTTTAAAAAACAATTAGCATTCCAAATATGGACCAATACCTCAATGCATTAAAGAGTTTAAATTGTTATTTCATGTTTATATAATACACGTTGTATTATAGGAACGTGTTCATTACAAATATATCGATTTTAGGTTGATGTGTAGACATTAATGAAATTCTAATTTTCTTTTTGTTTTTTTAATCTCCCTTTAATAAAATACTTAATAAAACTTCATACAATTAAATTAAAAGTACTTAAAACGTTTGGAATTACAACAATATACTTAGTTTACGAATGTATGTTTCACTTATCAATTTGAGACACAATTGTTGGATTGTAGACTAGATTGTCCTACGTTAGTATGGTAACATAGGCTGACATTAAAAAAAAAAAAAAAAGATTTTGAAGTTAATGTTTGATGTGAAAAAAAAGGGACAAGAATATTGCACTCATTTGAATGCTTTTAAATTTAAACTAGGAGCTAAAAATAAAATTTCATAATAGAGGAGGCTCGTAGAATCATGATCCGAGAGTTATTTTTGAGATTGAATACACAGAATTAAACTTGCAGCAGTTGCTATGCATCTTTCTTGGTAGCTATTCTCTTTTGCTGTCTCTCTTTGCTTGGTGATGAACGCTTTTTGTACCTTTAAGGAATTGCATAACGTGATTCACAGCATAAAATTTCTCACTGACAAGAAACGACTCAGAATCAATAGACTCTAATGGGTCTTTTCTAAGATGATACTTTGTTTGTTTATTGTCTCATACTCCACCTTATCGAACGAAAACACGAACACGAGTCATTCTTAAAATATCTGGAAAAATCTTTAATTCCTAAAAAATATAAAGAAAATAGAAAAAAAAATCTAAGTTTTAAATTCTATAATTTTTCTTACAACCTCTCACAGTTACTTGTAAAGCCAAAATCAAAGTATGACCAATAAGAACCAAAGTTCAAAGGCATTCAATAGCAAAAACATGTTCCAAATAACTTCAAATAAAGTAAAATATATCAAAAGAATAATATATATAAGTCAAGTGCCTATTTCAAATTCTATTTTTTTTCTCGCAATTTCTCGCAACTATTTGCAAAGGTAAAAATAAGCTATCACTCATAAAAAATAGAACTCCAAAGTCATATAATAGCAAAAACATATTCCAAATAACTTGAAATAAACCAAAATATATCAAAACAACAAAAAGCATACAAGTCAAGGGACTCTTTTAACTTTTGTTCTTTTTCTTGCAACTTCTCGCAATTTCTTTCAACTACTTGCAAGGCAAAAAATAAGCTATTACTCATAAAGACTACAACTCCAAAGTCATATAATAGCAAAACATGTTCCAAAAAACATCAAATAAAGTAAAATATATCAAAAGAAAAATAAAGTGACTATTTTAAATTCTATTTTTTTTCTCACAACTTCTCACAATTTCTCGCAATTACGTGCAAAGCAAAAAATAAGCTATCACTCATAAAAACTAGAACTCCAAAGTCATATAATAGCAAAAACTTATTCAAAATAACTTCAAATAAAGTAAAATATATCAAAACAACGACAAAAAAATATAAGTCAAGTGACTATTTTAAATTATATTTTCTTTCTCGCAATTTATTGCAACTACATGCAAAGCAAAAAATAAGCTATCACTCATAAAAACTACAACTTCAAAGTCATATAATAACAAAAATATGTTCCAAATAACTGATAGCACTCAAAAAGTGTTATTTTAGGACCTATAATTTAGTAGTTTGGTATGTTATAAGTGTACTTTGATACTTCTATTTGTGAAATTTTGTAGGAACCAAGCATTCCAAGAAGAAAAAGGAATTCGAGGTTGTTCAGGGCTAAAAATGAATCAAACGAACCACAAATGGGCTAAATCAAGGTAGGAAATCAAGTTGCAACACAAGAGCTAGCGTCTCAATGCTAGAGGACAGCGTTGAGACGCTCAAACAGTGACAAGAAGACAAGCGCTTCAGCTGTAATGCCCTAGGCCTAGGATTCAAAATCTGGATTCGGCACCTACTGGCCCCGACATTCCCCTGCGACTTGGCTACGCTACCTACTTGACTTGAGCTCCTTGCTAGAGTGAAGACTATCCTCACAAACCAACACAAGTCCTTCCTACATGCTTTGTTCTCACTCACATGCTTCCTAGGTAAATTCTCTAGGAAGTCACCCAAAATAAGATTGCTCCAAGCCAAGCATGCTTAACTTTGGAGTTCTTATGATTGAGCCACCGAAAAGGAAGGTGCACCTTG
>JAOANK020000084.1:2076868-2093862 GCA_026257165.2 Telfairia occidentalis
TCTAACCTTAAAGGATGTACAATTACTATTAAGGACAAATACATAATAACACATATATATATACATATCATAACAATGGTAACATTCCATGATTTTTTCAGAAAATGAATAATCAATGTTAATCTCCAATGAGACATATCCCTTATTGTGTAGAAAAAGGATGATAATCAGTGCACTGAGTATCAGTATATCACCCCCACTAGCGTTATCCCTTATGCCTAGTAGATTTTGGCTAGAGCTCCATTAGAGAGGTTGAAAACCCCATTCTTCCACCGTATTACTGAATTTCAGTCAACTTTTGTGGTCCAGAGACTAAAAACTTAATATATCTCTTTTAGCCAAAACCCCATTCGCGATTGAAAAACAAAGAAAAGGGGTAGTAATCAAGCTACACGAGAAAGTATTCGATAAAGTTGATTAGGATACTGAATAATATTTTCCTATAAATCAGTCTTCCTATTGACTTTCTATGTATTTTTATTACATTTAAGAGATAAGTGGATTCCCCTAATTTTTTGAGCGACTAAAGATGTACCACATCAGAAAGACTCCAAGAGCTCCTCTTGTCCATGTGTGCAGCATCTTTCTTCCCATTCTTGAAGCCAAGGGCTTCATTAGCAAATGAAGGAATTGGATCTACATAAGTGTCTCTGGTGCTAACTTCTCCATCACCCATGAATGGTAGGCCAAGAGGTTAGATTCTCTAACTTCCCGTAGTTCCATAAGAGGATATGATCCACTTCGTTCCATTTTTTATTGTGCCAACTACTTTATTAGTAGACTTATATCATGAGCAGCTACGGGTGACCAATAAAAGGTTTCAAGGAAAAACTCTTCTTTATGTATTAACCACTCACAGCTGGTAGATTATTTGTTTCTCTTTTCGACTTGAGACAGAAACTTCATAAAAAGTCATTTCAACATCATAAAGGTTTTTTAAAAACCAATAATTCAATAAACCATGCTGTAGAAAAATAGCCAACCACGCTCCCTACCAGCTGTACGGATCCAATGGGTTTTTCGGTTAGCACATATGAAGTCTATTCCTATGGATCGAAAGGTCTTCGAGTTTCATAGAAGTGAGTGCGGGAGGAAAGTGGTGATTGATGAGAGAAGGGGTTCAAGGGTGGTTAGGTTTGTTGTGGACTTGGGGGTGGCGGTTTGGCTAAGAGATTGCTTGGAAGCATTGGTGAAAGTGAGAACTCTGGAGGGGTATTGGAGGAAAAGAAGAATTGAAGGTGTTATTATCTTCTTTCGTGCTCTTCGTAATGACAGGGGAAAGTTTGGTTTAGTTTTGTTAGGAACTGTTTAAGGGAAGAAAATCGTCTTTGTTCATTCCAGAGGGGAACTTTCTAAAAGGTTGGGTCTCATTTAGCTCCTTATCTTCGTTGCTCCCCTGGTGGTATTGTGGTGAATAGGGAGGCCGAAGGGGGAGGGGAAAGAATTATTGGGCCTAGGGTGGAGGGTGGGAAGAGAATTCCCTTGCCGAATTGTCAAAGTCAAAGCCCAAAAAGAAGTTGGCTTTCACAAAAGATGAAGTTGGGGAAGTGTTCTGAGAGGATCTAGAGTTGAATTTTGCCTTTGATTGGTCCGAAGTGGTGATAGTCGTTAGGTAGCTTAACATTCTATCAAGGATGTAAACGAGTTTAGAATAAAGGAGAGGGTGTGATCAAACCCTTTTGTGATGTTCTCACAGTTGATTTTTGTGCAGGAAAGAAAGATGCGTAGAGTTTAGTTAGGTTCAGTGGGGATGAGATTCGAAGAGATTTCATTGTATCTAGTTAGGATTTTAAAAAGTTCGCTGAGGGATGTCGATTGGCAAGCTTTGGAGGTTGGGTTAGTGTCGTGGATATACCTCATTCTTGAGAACAAAACATTGTTTCCAAACCCTAGCCAAGCTCTGTGGTGGCCTCACCAAAGATGTGGAGGTTGAAGGTGAGATTTGTTGGCAAAGAAAGTTCGGATGAAAGTTCGTGGGAATGAAGATCGTTTTATTCGCCAAGTTGCGATCCAAAGCATGAGGAATATTTTGTGTATACCGCATCAATCACTCATAGAAGCTCTAATCAAAGAAATGCATAGTGGTGGGCTGGCAGAACATCTAGGCAGAGATAAAACCTTGGATTTGGTATCTTCTCGATTTTTTTGGCCACAACTCTGCAAGGATGTGCTTAACTTTGTCAAAAGGTTGCTTCAATTGCCAAACTTCTAGGAAGCATGGACACTTTATTTTAGGCCGAGTGTCCGTGTCGAACAGGCTCCGAACACGTGTTCAGCACGCCAAAATGTGTGTCGGATATTAATATATTTTTCCTAAATTCGAACACAGCTTGTACACAATTTAGACATAGCTCGAACATGGCTCTGAACAAAATTTAAAACCTATCCCATTTATACCCAACCTAAAATGTAGGACATCATTAAGGACTCTCTTACATACTCTGATCTTTAAGTTCCTAATATTGATCATTTCTAAACTATTAGGATGACATCATCTTCCTCAAGTCATAGCCAACTAAATTCTTTTGAGTTCAACAACATGTGGAGGGTGAGGTTTGAGCCTCTAACCTCTTGGTCGAGGATATATATCTTAACCAATTGAGCTCTGCTCGATTTAGGCATAGCCAACTAAATTCTTTTATAGTTTTAAATTCTTCAAATTTCGTTAATTAACTTTATTTTATATACTTTTAATAAAGTATATTTTGGGTTAAATACAAATGTACATATATAATGAAGTATTAAATATATTAATATATATACATATATTCTAAAAAAAAAAAAGAACATGTCCCCAACATGTCTGTGGTACTTTTTTAGAAATTGATGTATAGTCGTGCCCATGTTTGTGCTTCTTAGCCAAAGTTTAAAGAAGCAAAGACAAAACACAAGTCTTTACCAAGCCCTACCAATTCCAACATCAATATGGGAACATCTATCTATGGATTTCATTCTTGGCCTCCCTAAAACTCATGGGGAAAATACTCTGTTCTAGTAGCAGTGGACAGATTCATCAAAATGTCTCACTTCTTGGCTTGTAAGAAAACATTCGATGCGATTTACATTACTAATTTATTTTTTTAAAGACATAGTACGATTACATGGCATTCCAAAAACAATTGTATTCGATAGAGATGTGAAATTCTTAAGCCATTTTTGAAAAACTCTTTGGAAGAAATTTGATACAGGGTTGAAATTTAGCACTATAAGCCATCGACAAACATATGGCCAAACAGAGGTTACAAACTGCACCCTGGGAAATCTTATTGGATGCTTTAGTGGGAATATACCAAAGCAATGGGATCTCACACTTGCTCAAGTAGAATTTGCACACAACCACATCAGAAATTGCTTCACAAGGAAGTCCCCATTTGAAATATTGTATACAAAAATACCCTGTTTTGTGGACTTAGCTAAGTTTCCATCTAATGTTGAGTTGAATCAGAGAGGCTGAAGAAATGGTTGAAAGAATCGTGGAGCTACACAAGACAATTTGGGTAATCCAACACTGAGTACAAAGCTCAGGCAGATAAACACTGAAGGCAGAAAACATTTAATGAAGGCGACTTAGTAATGGCTCACTTAAGAAAATCTCGCCTGCCCTCCAGCAGTCATCCTAACCTTCATTCAAAGATCGCGCCTTTCACAATTTTTTTATGAGAATTCGATCTCTCATTGAGCAGTACACAAGAATATACTCCTTTGACAAATTAGAGCCTAAATGATCTTTTAGCCAACCAAAACGCTTTTCTATAGCTTCCATTAGCTTCGCAGCAGATTTTCGCTGTCTCTTTTGTATATTTCATCTCATAAATGAAACATTATATTTTTATAAAAAACAAAATAAAACAAATAAAGGAAAAAGAGGAAGAAAACGTACTTGTTTAGGGCAACATGAAGCTAATGAATTCTGAAGCTCCATGCGTTTGGCAGCTAAGTCCTTTAACCCTTCCTTCAGCTTCACTTCACGCTGCTTCTTTTCCTCTAGTGTACCAACTAATCTCTCAAGAAATCTGAAATAAAAATTAGATCAGTTTACCTGTGAATAATCAAATTTAAGAAACGTTCAAACTTAAAAGAAAGTAGCATGACAAGATAAAGTTGGTTCACTCTATTGTCTTTTAACTGGAGCTTTACTTGACGGGCCTTTACTTTTATCATGGAGATTAAACTTGTGACCTTAAAAGTGGGAAAGCAACTCAAAACGATTCTTCATCGAATAAACTCAAGTCATCATAAATGAAGGTAACAAAATATCAAAATCTAGTTCCAGACGCAACTGGACTAGGACTCTGATAGGTTGTAAATATACTTATTTAGTTGGTTGAATTCCCTTATATTTCAATTAGATTTTGTGCTAAATTGTGAAAATTATGATTGATTTGATTTAGATGGTAAAATACCAAGAATTTGGTAGAATTCAACCAAAAGGCTCGTTTTTATCATCCCTTGAAGGAAGTTTATGCAAAAGCTCATTTGCAACAAATCATGTCCATGCCTAGTTACTGAAATTTGTACATGGTCTTGACCACGACTTACAATCTGTGAGAGGCAGAATTTTTATGAAAAGAAAAAGAAAATTTGAATAAACAAATTTTAGGATTGAAATTCGTGGCGGGCCATTTTTTATTTAGAAACTGAACGTAAGAAATGACTATCTCTCTCTACCTCCCTCTCTCTCTCGCCCTCTGTCCCCCACCATCCCCAAACCCCACTGTGTCTACCTTTAACCCACCCAATCCATGGATACCCATTGCTGTCAACACTCGACTACCATCGATCAGAAAACTTTCTGCGTAGAAGTTGATCCATCAAGTAGAGGAAACCGCATGAGAATCACAGAAGCCAAAAAGGATAATACCTACTCCTCATCAGTCCATTGGAGCTCAAATGGATCATAGATTGCTTCAAGCTGCTAATAGATTCTGCACTAAACCATAAGTTCTTTAAAAAAAAAAAAAAAGGATCGACAACCAAACTATATGGATTGAAAAAGATATCAAACAAACAGCGGTACTCTGCTGAAGTGGTGAACCTGACCAACAATGGAGGAAAGAATCATCTTCTTGTTCCTGTAGGGGAAGAGAAAAAAGGTTGGAGAAACTTCATTGAGTTGACCTCATTCTATAGTTCTGATAGCACAAAGGGCATTAATGATGGAAGAACCTCCTTTAAAGCAATATTAATGCAGAACAACCACCCTGCTCAGCCCATTGATTACCCTCCCATTAAAGGCAAGAACAAGAACCCACCTCCCCACCTTCCTTCATTTCCTTCATCTATAGTACAGCAACAAAACCTCCATCAGGGACCCACTAAAGTTCTGCTATTGATTGACACTAGTAGCATCATCCTCCTCCAAAGAAGAAACTTCCATGATAGTTGGTTCAAGATTCTGCATTGTCTTCCAACCAATGTCACGGCCTATTGCTCTTTTACTCCCTTCCAACCCAACAAAGCCAATGTGAAAATAGAAACCAAGTGCAAACTCTCAACAAGGACAGAGGATGGCAAGCGATGAGGGGTGGAGGAGATCATCCGTAAACTACCTGAAATGGAGTAGTGTTGATCGAAATGTGATAAGAAGTATTGAACCAATACTCCGCCCAATCTAAGAATGGTTGCCATAGTTAAGCTCGCTCTTCGACAATCATCTAAAACTTCCCACACTCTTAGAGCTCGCTTCTCGTATCGCAAGGTAAGAAGACGTACTGAAGGTTGAAGATTCGCGGGTCGGGTTAAGTGAAATAACCCAGTTGATCAAATTGGATGGGTTGCCCGAATTAGAAACAATGGGCTTTGGGCTTGAACGAAGCGAAGTACTAAGCCCACCAGATATCGTCTTTGCACGATCAGCTTCATTATCTTCCACCAGCTGGGCCAAATTCATTTTCTCATTAACGCCCATTGGTTTCAGCACACTTAACTCACTTTGAATTTCATCTTTAAGCCCACTAACGAATTTTTTGTCCAGCATCTTCTCTGATACCTCTCTCAAAGACGCCGTCAGCTGCTCAAACTTCCGATAGTACGCTTTCACACTGGAATCCTGCTTTAACTTCAGAAATCGGATGTAATTATCTCCATCTTTAGCTGGTCAAAACTTTTCCGTTAGTAATTTTCGAAATTCACCCCAACTGGTAATTGGATTTCGACCATCAGCCCATTGGTGCCATGAGAGAGCTTCTTCTTCTAAGCAGAGCACGACGACTTCGAGCTTGTCCTTCTCCGACAAGCGATGAACTACGAAATATCGTTCCACCCGGTGAAGCCAGCCATCGGGATCTTCTCCCTCTACTCCCTTAAAAATCGAAACCTCTAGTTTCGAAGCATCATATCAAACAACGGTACATCCCAATTCGTTCCTTTCGAATCGTCACGCAACCCATTCCGAATGGCATTTTCGCAATTCCCCTCAACTTCTTCCTTGTCTTTAGGTTCTTCCGCAATTTTCTGTTTCCCTTTATCGGTAAGGGTTCTTTCCGAAGACTCAAGTTTGCCTCCCCGACACACCCCGTCGAATCGTGCAGCAATTATCTCTATCCCTTGAAGCAATTTTTCTTCAACTGTTTTGCTCATCTGCTCATGGAAGATTGTCAATCTCTGTTCCAATTTTCCATCGGCGCTCAATAATTATTCTTCAATGGCAACGATTCTTGCTTCTATCTTCCCAACCATCCCAAAGTTTCAATGGCTATAATACCAATCTGATAGAACCTGAATTATTTATAAACGAATTTGGCAAAAGCCAAGGGAGATTCGAGATCTCCCCTCCTCTCCCAAGACACTCAACAGAGTTCTTCACCCAGAAAGAAAGAGTAATTTCTTTGATACTCCTCTCACGCAACCCCCCAAATCTATATACCTCACCCACCTACATCAATAACCAAAAAAAACAACTAACAATATTCTTACTGTCCCACACAATCCAAACAAAACCAATTACATATTTGCCCCTTTACTCTTTAACCGTTTACGACTATAGACCTTGGTTACTGGGGGTCTATCATCTTGATGGTTTGGTTTTATTTTTGTTTTGCTATTTCGGTTGCTTTAATTATTTTTTTACTTATTTTCTCCGCTTTTCACTCCTTTGGGAGTATGTTTCCCTTTTTGATCTTTTGTACTTTTTCATCAATTCAATGAAAAGTTGTTTTTTAATCAACAAAAAAAAAAGTATCACTTTCATACGAGAAGGAAAATCAAATTCAATAAGTTTACGCATTTATATTCTTAGAAAATGAGTCTGATGTCCTTCTCTCAAATTTTGTTATTTTTGTCCTCTATTATTATTTGAGTCTATTTATCATGCTTAAACAAGTGTTCGATACATATCTAACAAATGCTAGATCCATATTCACTTTCAACACTAGTATTTAACACATTAACACATATCTATTGTGCTAATAAGTGTGATACATGTCCAACAAGTGTCGGAGTGTCTATGTGCCTAACACATGTTGGACACAGATACGTTAGCTAAACTAAAGTGTCTATACTTCTTAGCTTTCTTCGGTAGATCTTGACCCTGTTCCATGGCAGAGATTGTGCCCATTACATTTTGTTCCATCGCATCCATTTTTGTACTCTATACCATTTCTCAAGAAAGCTTGTTGTACTACCAAATTGATAGAACTACCTTTTACTATTGATATTCACATAGATTTACAAGGGGCCAAGGGAGTATTCAAGAGCTCCCTACATCTCCTCTCACGGCTCACAATTCTAACCGACAAAAAGAACCCCCCCCCCCAAAATTTGCACAGATACAAACTAACAACCATTCTCAAAATGTATTCACTAACTAACCCGATCCCACATAGTTGGCCCTCCACTAACGTACTAAATCTTTTCTAGACTTTTCTGCCCCCCTCCCTTGTGTAAACTTTCGTAATGGGGAGCCTATCAGATTCGGATGCACTTAATGTGAAAAGTGACATTGAAACGACTTTTAAGGCTTCTTCAACTTCCACCAATATTAATGATCCTTCAATTACAAATTCTCAAAAATAATGAAAAGCAAGTTTTAGACGGCAATAAAGCTGTTATTTCAGATTTTCCAAATGGTCACCTAGAAGGAAAAGAGTCTGAATATTCAAAGGAGACTTTCTTAAAAAGGGTCTTTATTAATAACCGCATGAATTTTTCAGTTGGAAGATTAATGACCCATCCAGAAGAAAGTAAAAAAGAAGTTGAAGCTAGCAGTCTTCCTTTTTATTCTAGAAGGAAATGGGAAGTCTTTTAAGAACCCTATAGTAGTCAATTTCGTCCCTTTGAATAAAGGAAATTTTTATCCAGCCTTAAATGGGGGAATCCTTTTTTATGCGAAAAACTATACCCCTTATTGGAAAAAGAAATAGTTCATTCTTCCAACATTAATGATTTTAATCCTACCCAAGATTCTGATCAATCTGATTTTGAAGATGAAGCCACAGTTAGCGTGAGTAGCACTCAAGTTGAAGACATATTCTAGTAATAACCAATGATTTTCCTATTTTTAGTGAGGATTTGAGATCTTTGTTTATTAATGTTGCTCAGGAAAATTTTATCCAAATCAATGACCAACCATCTGAATCAATAGCCAATGATGAAATTGACAACTTGTTCCAAAAAGGTCATTGGCTGGAGAATTCTTTGAGAATCTGGAATTTCTTTGATTCCTATCATTCCTACCAATCTGATTATTGAGGAATCTTCTTCAAAACCCAAGAGAAAGATCAAAAGGCAAGAGTCAGGTTCTCTTAGTGTAATCACTAGAAGCAGAAGCAATAAAGGTTCAGTCCAACTTTAACTGCATAATGAACATTCTTACGTAGAGGCCATGGGGGATAAAATATGATCAAAAAATCATCATATCCTTATGGAGTCCAAGGGATGTTGGCTGCTCTTCTATCGATTCAATTGGTAGATCCGGAGGTTAATCAATTCTATGGGATGAAAATCTTGTAGAAGTTCATGAGGTTCTAAAGAGAGGCTACTCATTGTCATTAATTTCTCTTTTATGGTGATTTGAAGAATGGATCTCAAATATTTTTATGTATGGCTCAGAAATCTTCCGATACCTGCTTATGTACAATCTTTCTTCTTTTAAAAATGGTTTGAGTTTCTTCTTGTTCTTCTTGGAGATTATTTGCAGAGGATCTTCGTAAAAAGAGGAGATGAATGAATTCAGCTCTCTACTTTCAGATTTGTAGGTTGTCCAACCATCAAGATTCAAGAAAATGGAGCCTCAATTCTTCAAAACTTTTAGATGCAGAACCACGTTTTCTTTGGATGTCCTTTTGCATGAGATTTTTTTTTTTTGAACAAGAAACAACTTTTCATTGATAAAAGGAAAAGGAAAATGTTGAAGAGATACAAACTCCGAAAAAGGAGGGAAGATAAAGAAAAAACAAAAACAAGAACTGAGAAATAAATACAATCAAATAGAGACCAACCATTCATTATCTTCTTCTTGAGCCTTTTATATCTTCTAGATCTAACTTATTATGGGTGATTGCAGTAAAAGCAATTATTTCTAAAATTCAGATGGAGCGTAATTTCAGAATCTTCCACAATAAGTCTTCTCATCTATTGGATTGTTTTGATTCGGCCATGTTAAAAACTTTATAATCATGCTCTCTATCCAAGTTATTTTTAGATTTATGTTTGCAAGACATTCGTATGAATTGGGAGGCACTTGATATGTTTGATGGTTGATTTTGTTCGTTTTATTTTTGTCACTCCTTTACGGAGTACATATCTTCGGAGAATTAGCTTTTTATCATCTCTTCAATGAAAAGTCTTATTTCTTGTTAAAGAAAAAAAAGTCACGGGCTCATCTATCCTAGTTTCTTGGAAGAATCTTTGATGTAAAGAGGCCGACAAGAGCACGGAGAAGTTGTTAATAATCTAGTTTAGCCAGTAAATGGAAATGAAGAAAGCTCGATCTCAGGTGGTTTTGATCATTTAAAACCTCGCTCCTCTATATCTACTGTCTACTTCTATGGAGAAGAGCTTCCGTTCTATGGTGGCCAATTGGGGTGGGTAGGTTATCTCCATATTCATCAAGAATTGTGGAGGAAAAACTCACGGTTGACAATGAGGTGGGACTGGGAAGAGAAGGGGAGGCAGGGAAGGAGTTAAGACGAGGGGGAGAGAGAGAGTCATACAGGCTTATACAAAACCCATCCAGTACACCAAGATTGGAGAGGTAGTAAGTAGTAGTAAAGCTTGCAAGCGTACAATAGGCTAACAATAACTTCATTTATTAGCATCTCTCAAGAAACTCTATGTATAGAAATCTGGAAAATCCTTGAACAGGTGGTTTGAACTTTGAACAAATATGAAAATAATAACCAACCTAGTAATAGTAGTACCTTTTGGAGTTGAGAATCATAATTAAATCTTGAGTTTTCCTACTTGACAGTAATGATATAGCCAACGAAATATCAGATAACATCATCTCAATGACATCAGGAGTATATTGCTGCAGCACAAAGGGAGCAACTGCTTGGATTTGATGTTGCAAAGACAAAGTTTCATCATGCTTCAATTCATTCAAACGTTGAATTAGAAATGCTTTAACCTGAAATGGCAATTAGATATAACTATATAAGCCATTAAACCTTCATCTAAGGTATTGATTTGATGATATGAACCAATAATGCCACTGAAATTCTGTACAAAAGCTATGATATACCTCATATAGATCATCAAGAATCTTATTCCTAAACTCTGTCTCCAAAAGCTGGCTCCTAACTTCAGTGATTTCTGCAGACTGAGTTGAAGGAATGAATGTTTTGTGATCCACCTCTATATCAGGCAAGGTTACATCATCCATGATATCAACTTGAGGTGTTTCAAGACTGACATCCCAAGATATCTCAGATACAATAGTCGCTGGCAATGTACTACTACCCTCCTTACTAGATTCTATTTGATATAATTCCACAGCTTCACTCGCATGAACTATTTCATAAGGTCCCAAACCATTTCCTGTATCCTCAGTCTCTTCTAATGCGCCTACATCCCAATCAATCGGAGTATTTTCCACAGATATATCCCAGTCAATATTATCAGCAGCAATTCCTGTTTTTCCAACAGTATCTGGTTCTATAGAGCTTGACTGAACATTTATGGAATCAACAATCTCAAAGCCCACAGACACATGTAAAGAAGGAGGATGCTCACGTATATCACCCAGGTTTGGTAATACCATCACAAGTTTCTGTAAACATGTATGCAATGTCAGAATTAACATACCACATCATAATGATTTAGACTGCATCAGCAAATCAATTTCTATGTTCTTCCCTATGACATTTATCATCATCAGACAACATTTATTACACTACCGCCTTACATCCTTATCCGAGTGAGCAGCCCTTACAAAATTGGAATAGAAGTCAATAGCACCTGACACAGAATCACCATTTATGACTTCTAAGATTCTGCCAAATGTGCTTGGTAGTGACCTTGCAGTCTCCAGAAGTTCAACTCTTACATTTTTTCCCTGCAAAATGAAGAAGAGATTCACGTAATAAAAAGATGTTACAACTCTACTAAAGTTTCCAATACATGGAGTAGGTTATAACCAGTAAACCGAGGTCCTGACAAGCCTCTATATATCTAGCTGCCGAAAGAGAAGCATTTCTTTGAGTATCAGATTCTTTACGATCCAGCTCAGCTAGCTGTTGATGAATCTTTTGGACCTTCTTCTTCTGATATGGGCTTCACATTAAAAATAACAGTAGCATGAAATGAAAATTGAGCTGTTCCATATCCATCATTTACTACAAAGTTAAAACTCGTAACAAGACTATTACATTTCATAAATCACATTCTGAACAATTATTTGAGCTGCCTCGCCAAGAAAAATATGGTCCTTCTCATAAGTTCGTACAATCACCTCCCAAGCACCCTGCCAAAAAATTGTTTTTATATAGAAAACAAACTTACTAAACCTGTACAATAATTCAAGAGTGCCACGGTATAGTAGAGACTGAGAAAAGATCAGTAAAAGACAAGCCTTACAGCAGCACCTGATAGCCGGCCAAATATATTCCGGCTTTCTGGGGTTGACTCTAGAAGAATATTATATATTTTCTTTGCCTCTAAATAACCAATATCTGAGAAACAACCATACAATGCCATGCACAAGTCATCAATGAGGTATAAATTATAAACTCATAAGGAGCTGATTAGATTAACCACAAGGGACATTTGATGCACAATATTGACAGAGATTACATCAATTAAAATTATTAGCAGAAATATGATAAAACCTCTTTATTTATTCATAGAGAAAGTACATTGCCAAGGGATAATTTGAGAGATCCCAAACTCTCCTGACTACGATCCCACTACTAATCAAAAAAGTACATATCTATCTCAACTAAATACTACTAATCAATATTGTACTTCATAGAGAAAGTACATTGTCAAGGGATAATTTGAGAGATCCCAAACTCTCCTGACTCCTATCCCACTACTAATCAAAAGAGGACACATCTATCTCTACTAGATACTACTAATTAAAAGAGTACATATCGATCTCTACTAAATACTACTAATGTCACACTCTTTCTCAAGTGTGATCATTTACAATGATCCCCGCATCCCTCTAACTACTTAACAGATATTCCCGTTACTCTTATGACTACAGGCTAATTTGTCTATCGCAAGTTTATTTGGTTGGAAAGTTATAGGAGAATATTTATGAATTAGATAGGGCTTCTAATTCAAATTTTTTAAGTAATTATACTTCATTTGTGGCAAATATGTACTCCCCGCTTTTGGCTTGGCATATTGTTTTTTTTATATCTCTTTTGGGCCTTTTCTATATTTGTTCACTCATTTTAATGAAAGTTGGTTTCTTAAAATATATACACACACTAAAAAATACAAGTCTCATTCGTTTTTTATAAGTACAAGTCTCATTCGTGAACGCATCAATAATGCTTCCCCAGTAAAAACTTATTAAAGACCAGCAAATTCTCCCTCATGATCTCCCAATTTTCCACGTACAAGGCATAGAGAAGTCGTCGAGGGTCTTACTCCCCGCACAACTAAAACCACCTCCATGATCTCCTCCATGGTAAAGTGTGATTCCAACTCTTACCAATCCTACCGAAAAAAGAAATCAGTTCAACCACTCTTAAAAAGGGCTTAGGAGATAAAGGGGGAAGAAAGGCATATACTATTAATCATTAGACATTACTATTAATATATGAAAACAAACTGACAAAAGTCAATAAATATATTTAAAACTAATTAAGATTTTTGGAGTTGGGTCAGGTGGTGCAGTGGCAAGGTATACATTACGTCTCCCCATCCTCATCATCGTTCCCAAAATTAAATTAGGTAAAAGTTCTCCCCATCCCCGATAAAATCAAGAAACTCCAACCTTGTTCAAAGCAAGCTGCCCATAGGGAAAATTTTCATACCTATTAGTTGGTGGGTTTGGAATTTGAATCAAAAACTTTAGAAATTAAATATATTTTCATTTATATTAAAAAAATTAATTTATACTAAATTTTATTAAAAATATCATATTATCTTTCTTATGAAATTAAAAAATAATATTTTAAATTTTATTTTTATCAAAAATTGAGCTTTCATTAAGAGATATGAAAGAATATAGAAGGGCATACAAAAAAAATGTCCAACAAAGGAGTCCAACCAACTACAAGAACAGACTCCAATCAAAAAGAATAATACTCAATTGATAATTACAAAAAACCTTTGAAACTAAAGCCCACACCGATGTAATCTAATGATATTCCAAGTCTCCTATGCAGGACCTTTCTCCCCATCGAAATATTCTATTATTTCTCTTGAGCCAAATGCCCCATAATAATTTATCCCAAATCTAATAATTTTCAAGAATGAATAGAACATTTTTTATACTTCTTCCATACAAATTTATCTAATTATTATGGCTCTTAATAATTGACTGACATGGAATTTACAATTAAGAAAATGTTGGCAATGTAATATTAAATTATTTATTACTTCCAGTTCTAGCTAAACTTATTTACTTATTTATAGTCAAAATCACCATTTTAACATTATTTTCTTATTCACCTCATATGTTTGATTAGGACGTTTATGCATTTTGGATGCTGTCAACAAGAGAAAGAGAGTCGAGAGAGAGGATGAAGATAACAAATGTGGAAGAGAGAGACCATAGACACTACACCGTGAGCATGATAGGAAGCCTACGGAGTTTTGCTAAGCCTCTGGGTTAAGGAATAAGGAAAATAGTGTTTAAAAAAACCCTAATAACTTGGGTTTGCAAAACTACAAACCACATTGCCACCTCAAAACTAGGAGCTAAACAAGCACTTTGTAACTACTTTCCCAACCTAAAGAGTATTAAGTGGCTCGATTTGGGTCAATTTTTGGCCAAAATTGACATTAGACCTACATATTGTATTAAGAACAAATAATTTTAAAAATAGAAATAAAATAATAATAATAATAAATAAATAAATAAAAGCCAAAGCCGAAATCAAAATTTTTTAAACCAAACTGAACCAATAGTAGCACCCAATCAAGGCCTATTACAACCTATAAGACCAACTACCACCCATTCGGCTGAACAAATTATCAACTCGCTTTCAAGCTCAGGCGTGCACCAAGCCAGCTTCAAGAATCTCCAAACCATGGAATCTTGCAACCTTCTGTCCCACTTTTTGACCCTGACTTCATCGTTGGAGCTTCTATAACTTGCACCACCAACGTCTATAGATTTTCGCCATCTACCATATTTCGTCTCAATGGGTTTCTGTAGTTATTTATCTTTTTTTATTAATGTCAATTAGAGAAGTTTTTTTGTCCTATTTTATTTTTAGCCATTGCTTGAGAGGATGTCTTGCTTCCCCCATTTATTTTTCTTGTATTCGCGACTGTCTAAACCATCCTACACTTCAACACTACTAATCTCACGGAGGACCATCTAGCCTACAATATTTGATTGTCAAGAAACTCTTAAAATTTCAATAACCAAGGGGAATGATCATCCTTTACTTCAATAGAAGCCTGTTTCTTATAGCATAAAAAAGTAAGCATGCAGCAGCGTCAATTAAACCTTCAACTCCAATCAATGCAGTACTACTGATGAAAACGAATTCTCACTATTTTTTGTCAAATTACACAAACAAAAATGAATAGACTCCACCACATCCCAGTAAATCAAACATAATACTTCCGATTGAACACTTGAAACTTTAAATCTAACCTTCATGGTCTAAGGTATGAAAATAAGGATGGGTATCTTTGGGAAGCGACAAGAACTCCTTCGAGATGCGAACTCTCAACGCTGCCAAACGCTTACGCCACTCCGCAGGGACTCTTTTCCGATCGACGAGCCATTCTTAGGCAGAAAAATTAACTCCAATCAAATTGTCGAAAAAAACAAGTACAATTCAAACAAACAAGAAAATTAGCAGAAACCAAATCAGCGAAAATTTAAGAGAGCGTATGTAATGAAAACAAGAACTGGAGATGGTAAGTGGGATTATTACCACCAAGACGGGAGAACGTGATGTCGATTGGAAGATTACGAATATCCTCGGAAGCCTGCATTTTTTTTCCAAAAAAAGTTCTTGCTTCATGAAGAGCAGACGAGGGTGAGAGTTTTGGTAGGTTTAAGCGGAAGTTCCGGTAGGTTTAAGCGGAAGTTCCGGTCATAATTTTTTGTTCTATTTTATTTTTATTTTAATATGTTTTTTTTATTAATTTCAAAATTAATCTACCTCCTATTATAAAATGAACACAAAATAAAATAAGAACAAAACAAGAACAATAAGAAAGTAGAGAAGAAGAGAAAATTTTTATTGAATTGTGATTTACAAATGTTTCATACAACCACTATTTATAGGATTTACAATGGTGTAGGTTACATAATTTGTAACCTTCATGGTATAATGGGTGATAAAGAGAAGAATGAATGTGGAATTGTTTAACTCATGGAGGTTATGGATATCTACATAATTGTTATATTTATAATACTATTTCTTTAGATATCCATTGTATGTAGAATATATACCTCGTTAAAACCTTACTAGGAAATATCTAATGGGAAAAAATCCTAGTGAAGGAAAAAAGAGCCTCATTAAAAACCTTGTTAGGAAAAACCCAGTGGGATAAAACCTATCAAGGGAAAAAGAGTGCAGTATATTTACTCTCCCTCATAGTAACATCATTTGAGATCTCTGAATCGTTGCATTCCAATGTTGTGCACCAATTTTTCAAATGATGCAGTAGGTAATGTCTTTGTAAAAAGATCAGCTAGGTTGTCTTTCGAACAAATTTGTTGAACACTAATGTCATCATTTTTTTTTCGAGATTATGGGTGTAGAAAAGCTTTGGGGAGATGTGCTTTGTTCTATATTCTTTAATATATCCTCATTTTATTTGGGCTATACATGTTGTATTGTCTTCGTATAGTGTTGTTGGAAGATTTTTGTTTGAAGACAAGTCACATGTTTCTCAAATATGTTGAGTCATTGATCTTAGCCATACGTATTCTCGACTAGCTTCATGAATTGTGAGAATTTTAGCATGATTTGATAAGATAGCTATTATAATCTATTTCACGGACCGCCACGATCTTGCAGTTCCTTCACATGTAAACAAATAACCTGTTTGGGATCTAGCTTTGTGTGGGTTAGATAAATATTATGCATCTGTATAACTAACTAGATCAAAATTCGATTTGTTTGAATAAAATAAACCCATATAAATTGGTCCTCGAAGATAACGAAGTATATGCTTGATTCCAGTCGAATGTCTTTTTGTTGGAAAAAAACTATATCTAGCTTATAAATTTATTGAAAATGTTATATCAGGTTGTGTATTATTAGCAAGATACATAAGTGCACATATTGCACTTAGATATGGTACTTATGGACCAAGAATTTCTTCATCATCTTCTCGAGGTGAAACATATCATTCTTCACATCAAGTGAACGAACTACCATTGGAATGTTCAAAGGATGTGCTTTGTC
>JAOANK020000084.1:2093962-2109137 GCA_026257165.2 Telfairia occidentalis
AAAAAAAAGTTAGAAAGAAGGGCAAAGATAAGAAATTTAAAACTTAATGAAAATGTTGTGATACTATGTTACAATTTAGAGAAATAATAGAATTTATAGAAATTTTGACTAGATATAAGATTTTTTTTACAATATTTGAAAATTTTTAGAAATATAATATATGAAATATCAAATCAATCTAAATTTTTTAGTGAAAAGATTAAAAAATACAAAAAGGAAATGGTAAATAATTGGTAGAACAAAAAAAAAAAGAAAAAAAACTGATTTTGAAAAAAAAAAAAAACAAAAGTTAAATTTTCAAGGTTTGAACGTGCGCCCTCATGCACACCAGGGGCGCGCTCAAACCGTCTGGCTAAAGGGCAACTTTAGTTTTATATTAATGATATATAAGTAATATATCAAAATCGACGATATTTCAAATTTTCACGATATATCGAGACCTCCCGATATTAGATATATCGTCGAAATTTCACCGATTTTTTATTCCTTGGAACTTAAACCACATATTAATTGTGTTGGATAAACTATTGTTGTTGATGAATATAACTCAATTTTTTACAGTAAAAAACTATCATATACATGGCACGTGGTAGTAAAATAGTCATTATAAAAGTGTGAAGTATACCTTTGCCCTTGTGAATTGTTTCAAAAATACTTTTGAAGAACATTTTTATTAGAAGAAGTAGCAAAAGTCACACCGTTGATGACATGTTTACGTTGAAGTGTTTTTTTTTTTTTTTTTTTTTTTTAAGTTCAACAACATGTTGGAGTGGGAGTTCAAACTCATGACCTTTTGGTCGGGGAGATATGGCTTAACCAATTGAGCTATGCTTGGTTTGACAAAGTTAAAGTAAGTTACGTGGCTTTTAATGAAAGAACGACTAACTATTCCACAGTTAATATGTCATTGACCACACCACTTTCCCTTACTTCTTCCAATGAAAATATTATTCAAAGATATTTTTGAAATTGAAACGTTTTGAAAGGTGAAATGAATAATTAAAACATTTAAAAGAATAAATGTAGATTTGAAATAAAGATGAAAGTTAGGAATATTTTATATAATTTAAGCTAAAAAAAGAGGGATACACTATCTCAAATTTTAAATATGTTAAATTATATAAAATATCTTGAATTTTATAATATGTTTCATTTATGCCTTTATTGTTTCAAAAGTTTCAATTCCACTTTCAGTATTTTTAAATTATTTTTAAAAAATACCATTCCATCAAATTTTCTGTTAAAAAAGAAAATAGAAATGTGACATGGTAAATGAGTTGCACGATGAGGTTTAAAAATAAACGTTGGCATAGGTGGTTTCAATCATGCCATTGAACTTTGGGGCAAGTTTCAAATATATCCTTATAATTTAAAGAGTCTCGTTTTAATCCCTAGCTTTTAAAATTATTTGAAACAATCCTTTTGTTAGCTTTCTTGTTAAAATGAAATAAAAAATCTGACTAGTGAGCTAAAAAGTTTAAATGGTCTTAGTCATATTAAAAAATGGTATCATTTGAGGGAAACAATTTTAGGGAATTTAGTAAAATATTGTCTTGCATCTCATGGTCAAAAGATTTGGGAGGAAATAAAATTTTTGAGACGTAAGCAAACCAGAAGCAATGGACAAAATACATGTGACTTTCTCTTGTAAATGAAGAAGTTAGCGATTTGGGCAAGTATTTTACGATTAAGAAGCAACTCCCTCTTGTACAGATTGTGTATGAATCTACTATAATTGTAGTATATCTTATTATATTGAATTACTGCATTTATTCGAGCGATCCACAAATGTCAAAAATTTCTTTTTTGCTTACCTCTATCCCGATAAGCTGAAGCCAAAGCTCTTATTTTCAGTTGAGTAATAGTTCGAGTAAGTCTTGAATGAGCCCCTCGAAAACTTGATGCAAATAAACGAATTTTTGTTCTACGTCTCCTAGCTATATATCCTCGTTTAATTCTAGTCATTGAATAAATGAAACTTTGATGAATAACTAATTGATTTTCTTTCTTTCAGTTATTCCTTTCCTAGTCTATTAATAACAAAACGTATTTTTCCAATGTATAAAATAAAAATTCCAATGACTTTTGCTACTATAACCTTCCCGACCACAATTTCTTTTTTTGTTTTTGTTTTAATCACCTGTTACAATTTACCATATATAAAAGTAAAGAGATTTGAATCCATAATTTTTTAGGGAGAGACCCATAATTAATTGATCTGCTCAAGTTGAGATATAACTTAACACTTTAATTATTAGGGAAAGATAACAGAAAACATGTCGAAAATGGGTCGAAACCCGGCTTCCTCGATTCATTGGCTTAGGCTATTCAAATTCCCCACGACGAATCACCTATACCCACGCGTGTACCAACTCTAGACCCATCCGCAGAGAATCTCGTCTCACCTTCTCTCCTTCGTGATTCAATCTGCTATTTCTCCAAAAGCTCTGGTGCGCGCTCACTCTCTAATCCATCGCCATGGCCGAATCCACAGACCAATCTCCCTCTCCTTCTTCCTCATTACAACCAAAAGATCCATTTTCTCTGATTCATCCCCGTCGCGAGCCCTTCGAGCATGGCCTCCTCCCCATTCCCAAGCTCGTCTTCTCCGACCCTATCCAAACCCTAATCCCACTCAAGCAAAAGCTTGTCGACGCCTCCCCGACCCACCGGGTTAACTCTGCCGCCATTTCCGAATCCCTCCAGATCTCCATTGACCATGCCCTTCTCGTCCTCGATACCCTCGCTTCCGTTCTCCACTCCGACTCCGACCCCCTCGTCAATGCTGCCCCTGATGAGGTTGACTCTATTGGGGTCGATGTGCTCGATCTGGTTCTCTTCTTGTATATTCAGTCTTATAAGAGGTTACTCCCTAGATCGCACAAGGACTCGGCTGCTGTTGCTGATGTCTGGCCTTCGACCTCTGCTTTCGATGGCTACTTGTCGGCTCTTTCGCCGTTGCAGGTAGTTTTTTTTGGCCTGGAATTGTGTTTTTGCATGTGGATTATACCGGTCTGAGAATTTAGCGTTGATGTGGATCTTGGGGGTGAACTGGGTTTTGTTTGGTATGTTTAGCTTGGGGTTAAGAAGGTTGAATGGGTATAAAATGTTGATCTATGATGTTAAGTTACGTGTCTTGCTGGTTATAGGCTAACTCTTCTAAGGGTTTCCATAGTAGAGAGTTCAATTGTTTGTTCGATATGATGGTTTATTCATGAATTTTGCTGGTTTTTGCATAGGTATTGTCTGGGGTTTAGTGGATGTGACTAACTAGTTCCAAATAATGCGAAAGTAAAATGTAATGTTGTAAGAATTAAATGCGTCAGTTTAGTGGATGTGGATCGATGTATACAATTTTACAAACTCAGAATACGTAGTACTTTCATTTATGGATTACCTGTTTGATGCTCAGTGACAATGATTTGTAGGTTAACGGTTAAGAATCTTTTCGTTTAACCGCCATGCTTTAATTTTTCTGTATGGGCTTAGAATGACTTTTATTTTCTGAAGTAGGGTTTCACCTTTAAGTAGTTGCTGAACTAGAAATTAAACCAGTTGCTTTCAATCATTGATGGCCCCTTGGGTAGACCTTGTTTTAGTTTTCACAATCCATGGGCTTGAATTTTTTGATAATGCCATGCCACAAATATTTTCTTCGTTGTTAGTGTTTTTCTGGGTAGGGCTTTTGTTGGTATCATTTGTTTTTTTTTGGTTCTGCTTAATTTTTCTTGTTGACAGTAGCACTTCTGCATTGTAGAAATATTGCTTCCTCTCTTGTTCCATGCACACAAGCAGGTGTTTAGATGTGCAAGTAACTGAGGAAGTTGATTATTTAATTTTAGATGCTTTACCACTCAGGTTCTTTGTACCTGCACATTTGTGAGAATTATCTCTTTATTTCTGTATGGTAGAAATGTTGACATGAATCACTTTATGATCAGCGTACCGCTGAAATAAGCTCAAATTTCTTCCATCACACTGCAGCTTGTGCGCAGCAACAGCCGTCGATTCATGCCATCACAAGCTGATGAAGAGAGTCATCAATTATCATATTTACAAAAGCACTTGGCCAACATTCTCTCTCTCTTGGCAGAGACTGTGGAGGGGGAAGGCGAGGAATCTTTGGTTTGTAATTTTTGGCTACTACTCTCTCTAGCTTTTATCTATTTTTTCTTTATTCTTTATTCTTTTCTTTTTCTTTTTCTTTTTTAAAGTAGAAATAAACTATGATGAAGTAGGAGAAGTTAGGAAAATAAATACTGGTTTTTATAATAAATTCGTTGTAACCCTTGGCATGCAGTTTATTTTATGTTTTGGTGTTGTATGGTTGGTTTCAATTTTTCTTCCAATTTTCCCTTCAATGAGCAGAAAAGTTTATAATAACTTGTAAGCTATCTCTAAAGTGCAAGGAGAATGGAAAGCCAATTCTTCCAAAACGCAGTTTGAAACAAAATTTTTTGTGTACTCTGAAGACATGCATGTAATATTTCACTCTTTCATGAGTGACCTCATTTATGAAGTTTCTGGTTTAGCTCATGCCCTTGTGAGGCTGAAGACTGCTGGAATAGTTGGTTGGGTCATCTAGGATTCCTTGGTACTTGCAAGATTTTGAAGTGTCTATTGGGGGGGGGGGTGGTGGTAATTTCCGTCAACTCGGACGATGGAGGCGCTGCACCAGGTGGTGATCCCGCGCCGTTAGATAACCCTCCACCTTCAGAAGGGGACGGTGCGACAGAGTGATGAGAATTGTAGGATTTGTTTGGACTGTCTAATGAGAATTGTAGGATTTGTCTTTTTTTTTTTTGCAACTTGTATAATGGAACCGTCGATTCATTTGAATGCATGAATTTCTAGTTCATCGTTCCTCTGTTTGTCCCTCTTAACTACACTAGTGAAAGATTGATTACGGCCGCCTTTGTTTATTAAATGCCCTCTCTTCGGGAGTCGCAAAGCGAACTCCTGAGGGGTCGCAGCTTATGAAAAGACAGTTTTTTTTAGGACGTGGCATGCCCTGATTGGTTATACTTGCCTGTTGGTTGTCTCAATCGTGAGCGTCAATTTTGGTGATGATCCGACAATTAGAATGGTTTATCGGGTGGCTATATAACGTGGATACTTGGTTCCTGTTCTTGCAATCGTGGTGTGACTAAAAGCCTCCTGAGTCTCCCCTCGACTTAAATTTCTTCGCAATCATGAGTTCTTCTCATACTTTGTACTCCAGCAGTAGCACGGGTGGCAACACTCGTTATTTGGACCTGGAAGGTCTGTCGGATTCTGGCGGGGACTTCCTGGCGGGCCATGAGTCGCTACGCGGGGGCGCGGTCACCTCTGTGGGTATGCCATTGGCCCCCGTGAAGGGGTTGGGGACAGAAGCTGCTCACGCAGGGTCTTCTCGAGCAGGGCCATGTCCCCCTCCAGGGCCGAGCTCCTCGCTGGCCGCTTCTGCTCCTCCCTCTCAACCTTCGGGGGAGGCAAGTTCCCGCCCCTTGATTCGGGTGCTGGAGGCCATGGCGCATTCATGCAGTCATCCTGTTGTGGACGAGCTGAATACCCCCACCCCATACCGAGGTGTAGTAGACGTTCATGATGTTTTTGACCGAGCGGATGAAGTGATGCGGGGGTTGCTGGACTGCAGTACTGCGTGGTGCCCTATGACTTGTACCGACCCGATGTTTCATGGTCATGGAGGTCAGATGGACGCAGTAAGGATAAGCAATTGTGTTTATGACGATGCATTTTTCTTGGTTTGCCTTCATATCGATCGCATGCACCTTACTTTTTCTCTTATCGTTTTTTTAGGGGCAACTGTCGCTTGTGAGGTGTATTCTGTTCTGGCGAGCCGAGGTGGAAGCGAGGGCGCAAGAAAATGAGATCTTGCAGGGACAGATCTCCAAACTTTCTAGGCGTGTGGCCACATTGGAGATTGCTGCCTTAGAAGCTGGTTCGACCCACGCTGTTGCAGAAGAAAGGCTTACTAGAGTAAGGGCGGAGCTTGCTGCGGCCACCGATCGAGAAGCCCAACTTCGGGCTGAGATGGTGCACCGAGAGTCTAATGACGACTCTGTCGGGCCATCTTCCTCCCGTCGCCGTCGTTGTTTTTAATTTTTGACTTGTAATTTTGTGTGTTTGCTTTGCAGAGCCAACACGACTCTCCCTTTTGTATTGAATACAAATAGATGTATAGTGGAAGTTTTAAACGCAAAGCTGTTGTCTTTTTATTCATATTAACAATGGTCGTTTTGCATTTCCTTGGACTAACAACGGTTGTTATACTGACGACGGAAGTTACATATACATGCATGTCCTTAGGGGTAGTACCTTTTTAAGTGTTCTGCATTCCAAGGGTGTTTGGTAGGGCGACTTGCTTCGTCTGCCAGTTGATATGCCCCTCTTGGGATGACTTTTGTACCTACGTAAGGTCCCTTCCACGACAGCCCCAGGGGACCGTCCTTGGGGTCGCGACGGGCTGGGAGTATCTTTCGCAGGACCAGATTGCCCTCGCGGAAGTGCCTGACTCTAACGCGGGAATTATAATATCTCTCGATCTTTCGCTGACGCTCAGTTGTGCGGAGATGGGCGACCTCTCGTAGTTCTTCTAGTAGATCAAGGTTGGTGTTAAGCTCTCCCCTATTCTAACTAGGATTGAAATGCTTCACCTTAGGTGATTGGATCCCTATCTCCATGGGTATTATCGCCTCTGTTTCGAAAGCTAGTGAGAAGGGAGTCGTCCCAATCGTTGTCCGTTCAGTCGTCCGGTAAGCCCATAAGACCTAGGGGAGCATGTCAGGCCAGCTTCCCTTCGAGTTTTCCAGCCTGGCCTTCAGATTCTGTTTGATTATTTTATTTATGGCCTCTACCTGCCCATTGGCTTGCAGGTGGGCTTGGGTCGATGTTCGGTGTTGTATTCCCAGCTCTTTGTAGAATGTCCTAAAGTTGGCAGTGTCAAACTACTTTTCGTTGTCAGTAATGACCGTATGGGGGATGCCGAAGCAACAGACAAGGTTCTTCCAGATGAAGCTGGTGGTTTTTCGCTCTATTATTGATGCCAGCCGTTTCACCTCCACCCATTTCGTGAAGTAATCCACCGCCACGATGGCGAATTCATCTGTCCCCGGTCGGTGGGTAACGGCCCGATTAGGTCAACCCCCCATTTTTCGAAGGGCCATGGGTTGACCACATGGGAGAGGTTTTCAGGCGGTTTTCATGGGACGCTCGAGATTCTTTGGCAACGGTCACATTTTTGAGCGAAGTCGTGGGCGTCGGCCCTTAGGGTGGGCTAGTAGTAACCTTGTGTGAGGACCTTGCGTGCCACCACCAAAGTGGTTCCTGCAAGTTCCCTCATGGATCTTCCTAAGCACGTACCGAGCCTCTTCTCAGTCGAGGCATCGTAGTAAGGGTGTCGAGAACCCTCGTTTGTGCAGCACGCCCTAAATTAGGGTGTAGTGTGCAGCCCGGTGTCTCAGACGCCGTGCTGCTGCTCTATCCTCTAGTATGGCTCCCTCGCGCAGGTAGGCCTCGATAGGGGTCATCCAGCTTGGCCCTTCTGATGCGGCTATCGCCATGGCCACATCGTCTTGTAGACTCGGGGTTCGTAGCTCCTCGACGAATATGGTTCAAGCCAGACGCTCTTCGCCTGGCTTTTGAGAGGACGCGAGTCTGGCCAAAGCATCGACATTCAAGTTTTGGGATCGCGGGATCTGCTCGTTTTCGAAAGTTGCTAACATTTCCTTTGCTTTTCCCGAATATCTGGCCATCCGCTCGTCCCTAGTGTGATACTCATAACGAATTTGACTCACTATGAGTAGTGAGTCGCTGTAGACCTCCAAAATTTTGGCTCCCAAGGCGCCTGCCAATCTGAGCCTTGCGAGCAGCGCTTCGTATTCTGCTTCGTTATTCGAGGTCTAGAACTTGAAGCTCAAGGCGTACTCATATCTGCTATTGTCGGGTGAGATTATCACTATTTTGGCACTGCAACCTCCGTTACCGGCCGACCCATCCACGAACAAGGTCTAGGCTCTGCAGGCTTGCTCCCCAATCGGTACCGGTGCCTCGTGGCTTCAGAGGCCAGCTCGGCCAGGAAATTAGCAACTACTTGTCCCTTCATGGCGTGTCAGGGTGCGTAGCGCACGTCGTACACACTCAGCTAGATAGCCCACTTCATCAGGCGTTCCGACGTCTCGGGTTTGTGGAAGATCTATCTTAGGGGATAGTCGGATAGTACAGTGATTGTGTGCGCCTGGAAGTAAGGGCGCAGCTTCCGTGTGGCCATCACCAGAGCGAGGGCTAGTTTTTCAATGGCTGGGTACCTCTTTTCCGCTTCCAGTAGTGCCTTGCTCATGTAATATACGGGCGCCTATCGGGTCCCTTCCTCCCTTGTTAGCACCAAGCTCACCGCGTGCTGGGACACAACCAAGTACATAAGGAGACAGTCCCTAGGACTGGCTTGGCGAAAAGCGGTGCTGTAGAGAGATACCTCTTCAAGTCTTCGAACGCACGGTCACACTCATCGGTCCATTGGAACTTTTGGGAGTGCCGCATGGTTTTGAAGAAGGGCAGGTATTTGTTCGTGGATCTGGAGATGAAACGATTGAGGGCCGCGATTCAACCGTTGAGGCTCTACAGCTGCTTGGTAGTCTGCTGGGGCGCCATGTCGGTGACGATCGAGAGCTTCTCAGGGTTTGCTTTAATCCCTCGCTGGTGTACAATGAACCCGAGGAACTTCCCTGAAGTCCCTCCGAAGGCGCACTTTGTCGGATTAAGCTTCATACCCCCTTTGTGCATGAGCTGGAAGGCTTCTGCTAGGTCACTTTTGTGTTGTTTGAACTCCTTACTCTTGACTAACATGTCGTCGACATATACTTCCATGCTACGACCGATGACCCAGAAAACATCTTGCTTACCATTCGTTGGTAGGTGGCCCCAACATTTTTTAGTCCGAAAGGCATGACCTTGTAGCAATACATTCCTTCATCGGTGACGAAAAAGGTGTGTTCCTGATCTGGCGGGTACATTTGGATCTCGTGGTAACCTAAGTATGCATCCATGAAGGTGAGTACTTGGGGTCCCGCCGTCGCGTCTACCAGTTGGTCAATCCTCGGGAGAGGGAAACTATCCTTTGAATAGGCTTTGTTGAGGTTAGTGAAATCTACGCATGTTCTCCATTTGCCGTTCAGCTTCTTGACCATGATGACATTCGAAAGCCAGTCCGGATAATCCAATTCTCTTATCGCGTCTGCCCTCAATAGCCTTCCGACCTCCTCAGCGATGGCTGCGCTTCTCTCAGGATCCACACTTCGTCTTCTCTATCTTAAGGGTTTGAACGTCGAATCGACGCTGAGGCGACGCTCTGTGATGTGGGGGTTGATGCTTGTCATGTCTTCGGGTGACCAAGCGAAGACGTCCGTGTTCTCTTAGAGAAACTGGATCAACTGGTCTTTGGTATCAGGTGGGAGGTTGGTTCCCAACTTTATGGTTTTTTCGTCACTTAGGTTTACTTCTTCCAATGTTTCGTCCAGCCCTCCCCTCTCCTGGGCCATGGTTTGCTCGGTATTTGAGCGGCGAGGGTCTTTGGTAGAGAGGGTTGACACTTTTCCCCTTTCTTTCATGGCCACGGCGTAACACTCTCGCGACGCCCGCTGTTGCCCATGTAGCACACCGACACCTTGAGGGGTCGGGAACCTCATTATCTAATGATACGTGGACAGGACGGCCCTAAGCTTATGAATGGTCGGACGCCCCAGTATCGCATTATACGCGACGGCGTCGTTGATGACGACGAAGTCTATCATGACGATCACCCGCTGAGGCGGCGATCCGACAGTTAGGGGGAGAGTTATTCGTCCTTCGGGCACGACCCGTTCTTCAGTGAAGCCATAGAGAAGGGTCGGGCTGCACTTCAAATTCTCCTTCCCCCATCCCATTTTGCTCAGAGCAGTAAGGGAAAGAACGTCAGTCGAACTTCCCCCATCCACTAGAATTCGATGGGTGAGAATGTGGTCTATCTCTGCCGATATCACGAGGGCATCATTATGCTATTGGTGGTGCCCCCCACCTCATCCTGGGTAAATTTGAGGGCGGCTCGGGGCCTACATTCTTAATAGTGAGCACGGACTCACTGCCTGGCTTTTGGCAGGCCTTCCGGGCGAGGTGCTTCCTCTTGTTTCTAGATTTCCCCCTGTTTATTCCCCTAAAGATGGATAGGATTTTGGGGGGTCGGTCTCCTTTCCTAGGGGACTGGGATCTGACTCGTTTTGGGGAGGCTTTGCGGCCTTCCAATAGGTCAGGTCCCCGATCTCGATCGGCTCCCTTTCGGTCCACAAACTTGGACAGGTGGCCTCGTTGGATCAGGAACTTGATCTGTTCCTTGAGGTCGCGACACTCTGCAGTTTCATGTCCATGGCCTTAGTGGAATCTGCAATATTTCGACTTGTCTTTCTTCGTTGGTTCCGACTGCATTTTCGGTGGCCATCGCAACAGTTTTCCTTCCTCAGCATGGGTTAAATGCTTTGACATGCTCGATTGGGTCGGTGGAGCCATCATATTTCTCTATTACGGGAGTTTTCATTTTTTTCGATATGGTAGCGACCATGATGTCGGACATGAAAGGCTCAAGTCTGAATTGCAGCATTTCCCTGGCGCCTCCCGGCCAATTTGCCGACTCTTTGAGGAGTTTGTCCCTGATCTCTTTACGCAACTCTTCCTTTAAGCAGTCGATCTGGTCCTTTAACGAGCCATGCGGCGACTTGGCGACCAAGCACCCTGGCTTCTGGCGACTTGGTACCTCAGTGTGCTCCCGGCTCTCCCGCTTCTCGTTTAGCCTAATCTGGAGGTCGGCAGTCTTGGTATTCAGCATGCTTCGTAGGTCCTCGGGCGGCTCCGTCCCCGTCTGGTCTGCTCAAGGCCACGACCTGTGGAGGGTGCTTGCTGGCTCCCGGCCAGCCTAGTCGACCATTTCAGCCCGATAGGGTCTCTGTGGATGAGGAAATAACGAGCTTTGTCGTTGGGTGAGGAGTTCCAAGACCAGTTGTATCTGACCTCGCATGCCCTCCACCTCCGTTTGGAGCCTGTTCGTCCCAACTTGGCCTGTTCTTCGCCGAGTCGGTGTGGCCTAGGGTGTCCGAGGTCTACGCCCTCGGGAGAGGGCTCGTGTGCGAGACCCTCCGATACGGGTCTCGCCTGGGCATTCTGAGCAGGGTTCGGGTCGGTGCATAGTCTTGATCCCTCCTCGGTAGATGCCGGGTGGCTGGTGGTGGATTCGCTGTCCGGCATGTTTGACGAGGTGTGAGGAAGACACTGCCAGCTCGGCTTCGCGCTCCACTCTTATTCGTCGTTCCCCATAGACGGTGCCAAATGTTGTCGCAGGTTTTCGAGATAGATCCCAGGTTGTCTTCGTTTTGCGCTCAACACTAGTGTGGTGCTCTGCCAAATGTACTCCGACGATCAAGTTAGTCCATGAAGTCAGAGACTATCAAAATGTGGCAGGACCACGAGTGTAAGTGTTTTCTTCCCTCCCCTTGTAAGTTGCACTACCCGCCTTGTATAAGTGTGGGAGGTGGGCCAGGCGAGGCCTTGGCCATACGGAAGCTCATCTTGCAGGCTCCCAAACAACCGGTTGGGTCGGGCCCTGATCTCTCTCTTGGCGCCCTTTGCATGGACTGTCATGAGCTGGGCCCCCGGCCCGCTGGGTCGGGTTGGGCTTATAACTGCCCTCATTACCCTCCAACAAACAAAATTTTGGATTTAGACAAATGAAATTGTTAAATCTAGATTTGTACAACGTGTGAGTTTGGAATATAGAAATTTATAAGTTAACAAAAATATTATAAAATACCAAAATGAGAACCATAAAATAGTAATTCTTCTACATAAATTTATTGTTATAATAACTCTAAAACATGAAGTTTGTAACAAGTGTAAATGATTTTGGATTGGATTGATTTTAGTCAAAATGGACAAATGAATGAAGAAAACTTTAAAACCAATATCGAAATAGTTTTTATAATTGAATCGAATCATACCACCAAAAATTGAATTAAGTGAATTAAAATTGAACAACTTCATACAAATCGAACCAATTGATTATTATTATTTTTTTTTATACTTAAAATGAAACTAAATGACAAGTATGGTTCTAACCAACTGAATCTATTCAATTTGACAAATTTCTTCAAATCTTTTCAATCACATGTTCCAACAATTAAAAAAAATTGTCAAGATGAATTAATTATTTATATCCTTAGAATACTATTAATTAATTATTTATAATTATTACCTTAGAATTTTAACTAAATTCATTTACTCATTTATTATTAAAATTACCATTAATTAATTTTTTTTTATTTAACCTGTTTCTCCACTCAAAAGTTAATGCATTTTAGGAGGACAAAACAAAAAAATATGCATTGTTGCAAACTTCGGGAGTAGCGAGATATTGTCGCAAACGTGGGAAGTAAGGATAAAGCATCTATATCAAACCTAGGGAGTGTAATAGTATATACTGTAACGTAATTTTATAAAGAGTATTTGTAATGGGTAGCAAAATGTTTTGTTATTTTTGTACATATAACAACCAGTTTAATATTTGCAAAGATAGTAAATTTTTTTGAAATTAGATTTCTATTTTTTCGTTATTCTAATTTTGTCCTCTTTATTTATCAATGATATAGGTATATCAGTGATATATACCTTATATGAATTATATAAATAATATATGTATATCGTTGATATACCTGTATGAAGTATATGTATATTAAATCAAAGATATACTTAACATCAAGTATATCAATGGTATACCGAATCAAAATTTTTAATCATTTTACTCTTTTAATTTTCCCAACCTAAGCCGACGTTTTCATATTATTGTTCTATTTCTTTTTATTCTAAAATTTATTTTCATCCATCGGTTACTTTTTTTTTTATTTAGTTTTCGGTTTATTTCTCCATTTATTCTTTAACAAAAATTTAGAAGTAGCTTATAAAAAAATTATTAACAATAGGTACAATAATGATTACCGAAACTAAATGGAAAATCCATTAATTAAAGACCACCTATTGAGCAGTAAATCAGTGATATATCTAATGCTAAGTATATCATTGTAATACTTCTTATTACATGCATCAAGGAAAAATAGTAAATCAAGAATATCAAGTATATTAGTGGTATGTCAGTAATATTACTGAATTAAAACTAAATATATTGATGATATACTTCTTATTACATATATCAAAGAAATAATATATCAAAGAGATACTTTGTATCATAATATCAGTGGTATATATTAATCGTGTATGTCACTGATATACCTAATATATATAAAATTGCAAGCCTTATAAAAATTACACTTTTAAGGGTATTCTAGACTTTTATGCATTTTAGTTTGGGCTAGGGTTTGATTTTTTTTGCTATATTTGGAAAATATAAAAGTGATTGCTAGATTTGTAATATTCTATTTATTTTTTGTAAAATTTGCAAGTGCCTGTTTTATAAAACTACCAACTAAACATAAGTTTGATTAAGCTAAATTATACTCCAACTTTTAAAACAATGAACCAAACATCCTTAAATGTTGTAGTTGTACATCCACTTTACTCTATGATCATTTATTTTTAAAAGAAATTGTGGTGGAATGATTGTTATAGTAATTTCTTTTCACAAAAGTCTATTTTCAGAAAAAAATTCACAATTAAGTTTCCGCCTATTTTCAGCATTTTATCATATTTTATGTTCGCCAAACGCCCCTATTTATTCAATTTATAATTTCTATATAATATTAATAGATTTAGGTTAAATCCCCCATTTAAGGAAATTTTTAAATCATTTATTAATAATTTGATTTCAATTTTTAAATAATATTTTTAAAATCCTTTTTAATTAACGCAAAATTTCATTTTCAAATTAGAATTATTATTTAGATTTATTAAATCTTTCTCATTTTCATGTTTTTTTTGGCACCTATATGCTAATATCACATTCCAATTTTTCACATTCTTAGAATATCACATTTCAATTTTTTTTCTTGTTTTCGGTAACAAACGAGATAATACAATAGTAAGTATCAATTTTTTCCTTTTTCGCCGATAATGTAATACCGTCGCCTTTGATTATTATTGTTTGCTCATCACACTATTTTTCTACCCACCATAGATATCTTTAATCTTGTTTATTTGTAGAGAATTTCCAGCAAATTTCAAAGTTTTCATCTTCCATAAATTCTTACGTGTTGGTCTCCTACATTCTATTTCATCCTCAGACTTTTTCAATTTGCCAATATGTGTATGTCATTTTTTTCCCCTTTAATCATTTCTCTTGTTATCTTTATTCTTATGTCGAAAGAAATTCAACTAGTTTTCATATTGCTTCTGTTTACACTCTACTAACTTTATTGTAATATATTCCTTGTATATACTATACATGTTTACATATATTTTGTATTTCATATTATGTACCTAGTATTTATATAGTCTTCTCTTACATAACATATGCACAGTACACTTATATTGTCTATTGTACAAAATGCATATATGATTTACATTCAGACTCGTATATTCGGATATTGTATTTGAAGGAATCGAATTCCCAGAGGAAGCGTTTTTCAGTATTCAATTAGGTACAGTAAACATGCAATAAACACAGTACAGAGAAAGAACAAGAAAATACCTTTGATGAACTTTTCTTCTTTAATTTACGTACTGTTCCACAGCTGGAATCAAACCCGAACACTACCACACGATGAAGTTGCTATTCTCCGAAACAGGAATAATCGAGATTGTGGGATCTCTATGTTTTTCTGAGGGAGAGAAAGTAACGTGAAAGAAATTCAGCAACCCTTTGTGTTCACAACATAGAGGTATTTATCGAGAATTTAGAGAGAAGGTGGGAGGTCTTTTCTCTCCCACGTAACCCAATAACTCTCCTTTAGTGGGGAGTTACTTTTAATTTTAATTAAAATTATAAATAATATAATTAATTATCATATAATTAATTAAATATATATTATGCATATTAATCACATTAAAATGCATATATCTCGCTTTAACCTATGGTTTTAATATGAATCCTATCCATATTAAATTTTAACCTATAGTATTTATTCGAATCTCATTCATATAAATTAGATTTGAATCTCATTCAAATAATTAAATTCTCACATATTATATAGTTTAATTATAAATCATA
>JAOANK020000084.1:2117788-2137886 GCA_026257165.2 Telfairia occidentalis
ATTTTAATATATACTTTATATTAAAATTACATATATAAAATTTTCTTTTAATCAATGTATCAAATACATTTATTTTTATCTTTATCATTTAATGTATCTAATACATTAAATTTAAATTTGAACAACTTCAAATTTAGTTTTTCTTTCAACATAATTAATTCGTTAGTGAGCTAGCAAGGGGACCTTAAAGATCTACAGATTATAAGCTCCAATGATACAAGATTAATTAATTTTCATTCATTAACTCAAGGTCACTTCGCTAAAAACTTGAGGTTGCACTCTTATGCATTGTAGGACAAGTTATCTCTATTGATATAAAATCACTACATGCAAGTTGACATTCACGAGTAGTTCATAATTACAGCTGGGTCAAAAGTTTGTTTTACCCCTGTAATTTTATCTTAAATCTTAAGTACCACTAATCCTCTAATGAACAATATGTTTATGATCTAACCATAAGCTAAGTCCCTCTCACTAGCCCCATTGTTCAAGTTCTAAAATCAGCACTTAAGGGAATTACTCATCTACTTACCCTATATGGAAACAAGTGAATTCCATCTTGTGAGATTATGTTCCCAGCTCCTCATTTGGTCATGTCCCCAATATAGTAGGCTTATTGAATCGGCTTCAGAAGTCATTCTCACCAATGTAAATCAAAGAACATGCCTCTATAGGCAGAAGTTCATAATTTATTCAAGATTGAGAACGAGTCGCATATGATCATCCTATGAAATGGATTTATGAAGACAAATAAAATATTTCATAATCCAGTCTTATTCAAACTCATTGAATATGATACCTCCACTCACATGTCTCCACATGAATGATTTGGATCAAATCATTTGTAACATTTACAAAATGGGCCATATCAATAGTGTAGCACCCAACCTTATCCATATACTGTAGACTCTTTAGGTTATTACTTGAACATGATCCTCCTATATGTCAACTACATATTATTCAAGACTACATTAGTAACCTAGGACTTTCATAAAATGGATAATAAATATTGTATATAAAAATATATTTATTAAATAATATTATACAAGTTACGAGGCTTTAGGGCATAAATCCTAATAGTATGTGCGTAGACTTCAACAACCTGAACAAGGCGTGCCCCAAGGACAACTTCCTACTCTCAAGAATAGATTAGTTGGACGACACCATGACAGGCCACAAGCTCTTGAATTTCATGATACCTATTATGGGTATAACCAGATTAAGATGCATGTGCCAGAACAGGAGCATACATCCTTCATCACCGACCAGGGCCTCTATTGCTACAAGGTAATGCCTTTGGCCTTAAAAATGTTGAGGCGACATATCAAAGCATGGTCAATAAGATGTTTGCCAACAAGATCGATTGCAACATGGAGGTCTACGTCAAATACATGTTGGTCAAGAATGTCACCTCGGACAAGCACAATGTTGATCTGCTGAAGCCTTCAGTGTGCTTCGCCAATACCGGATAAAGCTAAATCCCGCCATTCGGTGTAGCATTGGGGAAATTCTTAGGCTTCATGGTTCACCAACGCGGGATTGAAGCAAACTCCAACAAAATCAAAGCGGTTCTGAACATGGAAGCTCCTAGGAACCTCAAATAGCTCTAAGGCCTCGACCGGGAATCGATGTGCTCAACTAGTTTAGATCTTGAGCCAACAAAAAGTGGCTCCCCTTCTTCAAGGTGTTGAGGAAAAAGATGAAGGAATCGAATTCCTCACGGAAGCGTGTGAATGCCAGTACATTTAATATTCAACTTGGAAAAGTAAACATGCTTAAAAGCCAAAATACAGAGACAACAAAAATAATGTTTACCTTTTGTGGAGCTTCTTCTTCAATTCATGAATAATCCCGGGCAAGGCAAAACAATGAACACTACCACTTGGAGAACTTGCTATACTCAAGGATTAAGATAACTCGATTGTGGGATCTTTTACATTCTTGAGGGAGGAAGAGCAACGTGAATTTTCTTTTCAGCAACCTCTATGTTCTCAACATAGAGGTATATATCGTGAAATTCAAAGAGAAAGTGGGGGGGAAATTGGCTTAATTTCCTCTCATGTAACCTATTAACTCCCCATTATTGAGAAGTTAATTTAATTTTAATAATAAAAATATAATGAAAATTGTAAATAAATAACCTAATTAATTAATTTTCTAATAATTAATTAACTATACATTATGCACATTAATCACATTAAATGCATATCTCTCTCTCTAACCTATGGTTTTAATATGAATCATGTCCATATTAAAATTTAACCCTATAGTATTTATATGAATCTCATTCATATAAATAATATTTGAATCTTATTTAAATGTTTAAATTCTCACATATTTTCTAGTTTAATTATAAATCATATTTATAATTAACTATATACTATAATGCATCATTATACATTATAGTTTATATATTCCCTCAAATAATTTGAACAATTCAAATTATTTTCAAAATATTATTCCTTGTAAAATCCTTAGCGAGCTACCAAGTGGACCTTATGGACCTACAGATTAGAAGCTCCAATGATATAAGATTAATTAATTAAACTCTTTAATTAATTAACTGATATTCATTAACTGCTGATTACTCCACTAAAGACCAACAACTGCACTCTTCGCACTGCAAATATATTTCTGTGTCCATAGATTTAATCAATCAGCAGTAAGTCGACCCTTCTCAAATTGTTCATAACTACATCGGGGTCAGAATTATCGTTTTACCCCTGTAATTATATCTAACTCCTTAAGTACCACTGATCCCTCTAATGAATGTTAACTCTTAGAATAAGAGTTAAGTTGGGTGTCTTTTGAGTGCTTTATGAGTCATGAATGGCCCTTTGATAACCTTTGAGTTTATCACTTGTATTTACCTTTGAGCTAATGAATTGCTGATTATTGTGTTAATGGTTAAGTGAATAAACTTCAAAGAAAAACATGACTGATTTGTGTTAAAATGCCAATTTTGCTGTAGCATCCCAGTTGGCAGCAGAAATTCCTGCTGCATTATTGAGCTGGAAGCAAGGGGCAATGATGTGGTACTTCATTAATGGAACTGGCATTTGGCACGTGATTCAACAGGAATGACCATTGAAAGAGCTTCATGTGGATTAATTGGCCAATTCAGCCTTTTCCTGGATGCCCAAGTGGATAAGATGGAAAGAGAAGGATAAAAGATATGGGAGAGCCCCCATTTATGGATCCAAGGAGCTGAGTTCATTTTTTGCCTCTATTTTGGGAGAAGAAGACAGAGGATAGAGAGAGTTGTCCAAGAAGAATTTGCCCAAGAAGGAAAGGAAGAGAAGAATGATTATTTTGCGGGAGAAGATACTTTTGGACAGAAGGCTTCTCTCACTCTCTCTTCCTCATCTTTTGTCTTATTCTTTCTTTTCTTTACTTTTAGTTGAAGTTTAACATCATTTCCTTTATAATACTTTAACATTCAGATTTTAGTATTTCTTAAACAATGTTTGGGTTAATTTTACCTAGTTGTTATTATTTACATTTGAGCATGAACTAAGTACCTTAAGGCAAGAGTTAGAGACTCGATTTTGTTGCACTGTTATAAGATTGTACAACAACTCTTAGCTGTCTTTTTAAAGAGTGTTATTGAATTTACTTTGATTAATCAAGTTGTATTGGCTGACCATCTCTACAATTTACTTTTTAGTATGAACTTGGAAGAGGAAGTACTAATAGATCCTTTAAACACTCTCATTAGTTGAATCTCTTATTGGATTTGTGAGTGAGCTAGGAATAACCTCTCCCTAATGCACTAAAAGAACACTAGAGTTTAAAGATTAACTAAAAGCATGAAAATAAAATTAGTGGTTTGACTGCAGAAGAAGCATAGGTGTTGTTCTGTGGTACTAAGATAGTGCAGAAATGTTGTAGCATCCTTTAGCAGTCAGCAAATGAATTCTCTTACTTGAGCCTGTTTTTATTCAATTTGCACAAAATACCCATCAAACCATCTTCTAAAGTTTACCTCTCAATTTCTTTAGCATATTTTTGGTCTTGTAACAAACTAAATTTTGGTTACACTTATTCTCTTAAACAGTGGCTTTTAAGAAAATCTTTTGTTCAATTATCCCTGTGGATCGACCTTGTTTGCTACAACTTCAGAGTGTACACTTACACTTTGTGTTTGTCAACAATGAACAATTAGTTATAGTCCAACTATAACTAGACCTCTCTTTGGCCAGTGAGAGGGTGAGGCGCATCATTGTTCAAGCTTGGAAATTAGCTCTTAAGGGAACAATTCATTTACTTACCCTCAAGACAGAAATGAGTGAATTTCATCTTGTGTCGCTGTGTTCCTAGCTACTAACTCGAGCAAATCCCCAAAATAGTAGGTTTATTGAGTCAGAAAACTCGGCCACTCTCACCTATACAAATCAAAGGATTGCCCTTATTGGTAGGAGTTCACAACTCACTCAGGATTAAGGATTAAGGTCGAGTCACCTATGATCATCCAAGTGAAATGTTAATCTTTTCAAGCATCGACGTTATAAAGAGAAACTACTCATTTCGCAGTTCAATTTTATACAAACTCTTTGTATAGAATACCCCCATTCACATGGACGATTAGGATCATAATCGTTTGTAACATTTTACAACTCTTGTAACAATTACAAAGTGGGTCGTATCCAATAGTGTTACCAGGATAAGGTACCCAATCTTATCCACATACTATAGACCATTTAGGTTATTACTTAAACATGATCTACTTGTATGTCTACTACATGCATGTTTAAATTACATAAAATAACCTTGGATCTTAGTTTATTGGATTAGGTTAATGCATACTACATGTCACATAAAATAACATCTTATTTTATTAAATAAATCATTTGTGTACAGAGTACAAACCACGAAACTCACGAGATTTAGGGCATCAACCCCAACAAAAGGGACCCTTTGAGTGGATCAAGGAACGCGACCGGGCCCTAACCCAATTAAAAAAGTACCTAAGATCAATGCCGCTCCTCGCGAAGCCCGTCAAAGGGGACCAACTCCAGCTCTACTTAGCTGTTTCTAACACTACGGTCAGCTTAGCCTTGGTCGAGGAGAAGGATGGAGTACAGAAACCCGTCTAGCACATAAGCAAGACGCTCGTCGATGTAGAAATAAGATATCTAGACCTTGAGAAGTTAGACTTGACACTAGTCATCTCGGCGCGAAGGCAGCGCCCTTACTTCCAAGCACATCAAGTAACCATCCTCACGGACCTACCCCTAAAGTAGGTACTACACAAACCTGAGGTGTCTGGAAGTCTGATGAAGAGGCTTGTGGAACTCAACGAGTATGACAAATGCTTTGAACGCTGAACCTCAATCAAAAGGCAAGTCGTAGGGAACTTCATCACCGAGCTTACCCTGCCTCCAACACAAGCAACATTCGAGGAGCACCAGACTCTATATGTTGATGGGTTGTCAAACGAAAAGCATTCTGGGATAGGGATTTTATTGATTTCGCCTGAAGAGGCCAGATTTGAGTACGCCTTACACTTTAAATTTCAATCATCGAACAACGAAGCGAAGTATGAAGCGCGATTGCCAGCTTAAAAATGGCCAGAGCCTTGGGAGTTCAAAAGTTGTGCGTCCTGAGCGATTCCCAGCTCATTGTAAATCAAGTCACTGAGGAATACCAACCCAAAGACGAAAGGATGGCGAGGTATCTGAAGGATGTGCATGAACTCCTAGCGGGGTTCCAATTCACCATAGTATAAATACCTCGCTTGCAAAATTCTAATGCCAATGCCTTGGAAAAATTGGCCTCAACATTCGAAACAGAACTATCTCAAACAGTGACTGTGGAGATCTTAACTCGACCAGCCACAAATGAGGTCGAAGCCCTGTGTACTCAGGTGCACTTTTCATACTGGATGAATCCCATTCGCAACTACCTCTAGGGAGAGGTGCCAGTAGATCGCCTCGAGGCCAGGAAAATAGAACGCAAGGCATCACAATATCTCATAATGGATAGGATACTATACAAATAAGGGTTCTCACTACCCCTCCTGGGATGCCTCGACCCAGAAGAGGCAGACTACGTAATGAGAGAAGTATACGAGGGCGTTTGGGAAAACTACTTTGAAAGTTGATCAATGGCTGCGAAGCGAATTCGACAAGGATACTATTGGCCAATGATGAGGTCTAATGCCCGAGTCTTTGCTCGTCGATGCGACCGTTGCCAAAGGGTGGCCTCGGTATCAAAGCAACCCCTTCATGAGCAGGGAAGACGAACAACGGCTCACCACCTCGGGTCAACCCTTGAGCTCAATGGAGAACTTCTTTGCTCAGTGTGGAGATGGAGGCAGCTTCTAGCTGGCAAGTTTGGATCCAATCGTGAAGAGAAGCTCTCTCATGTCCTTCACCTTGACTGCCAAAGACACAGCGAGTTCGGACGTATGATACTCAGCCAGATTGGAGCGGTAGGCCTGGGACCCATCTAGTACATCAGGCACCAATGGAGCACGACCGCTTCGCGCTACCTCAAACTCAATCTCCGCTAATTGAAGTTGAAGGGTGAGATTAAAGCCAAGACTATTATCCTGCCTGAGCTCTTGGGTAGGACGAGCTTGGGTCACCTTATGAATGACTAGACGACGCTGGAACTCCTCTTCTTCCTTATGAATACAATCCATCAAGTCAGATTGAAGAGCTTTGTTCTTAGCCACTGCAGCCTACATCTAATCAATGGTCGAGCTCTAAGAAAGGTCTATCCAAAAGGAAATTGGGATATGAATGAGAGACTCAAGGTTAGCTGAGGACGAGGCTCCAGTATGTTCCTTAGAACCAGACATTTGACCTCTTTGAAAAGGTAAGGGATGAAAAGAGTGGACAAAGGGTGCAACATATTTATAGGCTCCATCGAACCTCATCGCAGCCTCTAACTTCCTAGAAAATAGGCAAAAACTTATGGAACTGGCAATCCAAATCTCGAGGAAAATGCCTCAAATCTCGTGTCACAAGAGCGGTCTTAGACCAGACAACTCGACAGAAGGCACGACCTTTGAGCTGCAACTGAACCTCAATCACAAATGACTTATTCGCACAAAGTAACTTATTTCATTCCAAAAAGAGGTGATACAAGGGTTGAAGTTCCAAAAGTAGCATAATTAAAAAATAGGGGAATACAAAGTTAAGAGGGAGGAGAGCTACGTCCTAACCTAACTCTACCCTAGACAAGTATATCTCCAAGGTAGTCCAAGACATTCTCATCTAGGAGCAGCTCGACATGAGGAAAAAGAGCTTCACAGGTAGGTAACACACCTGTGGTGGCCGAGCCCATGTCCTCCTTGGTAGTAGTGGCTCAATCTGCCTCATAGGCCGCATGAATAGCCCCATTGTCCAGGCTGAAGCATTGCTCCTTGGCCTTCTCCAAGGCATAGTCCAAACCGCACGACGCTCATTCCTTCTGCATCTCATGAGTGCCGGGGTACTCTTTGAATGCCACCGTTAGCAGAAATGCGTCAGAAAGGGTTAGCTCAGCCTAAGTTAGCTTATCCTCAACAATATTCTTCTCCTCGACAGCCCGAGATGTCGTCGCCTTTAGTTTGCCTTTGGTGACCGTCCACCCCTCTTGAGCCTCTCTTGCATGTCTCGCCTGAGGGAGGCAACCATGAACTGAGACTCCCCGAGCTGACCTATCAGAGAATCAACCTTTCACAAGGCTTCAAGCTGGGTGTCAACCTCGGCCTGCACTACTATAGATTTGCGACGTTTCTCCTTGGCAACCCGCCTATTCTCTTCAGTAACCTAAACCCACGCATGGTCGGTCACACTTTTACTTAGCCCACTCTCGTAGCTTGGTGTTCACCATATGACCCCTTCGTAAAGGGGCACAAATGCTGGCATAAAATTTAAGTCAATGGGAGATGCGATAATTGAAGCTGAAGAGTTGACTTACCCAGGCCACCTCGTGGCATAACAGATGGCAATCTCTACTACCACCTTGACCTCGGACTCTTGGAGTGTGGCCACAAGAGGGACGCCAAGCTCCAAAGGCCCCTTAGTGTTGGGATGAAGAGCGGGCTCAGAGTCAAATGAAAAATCTGCCACCTCTGGATGACGGGACCGTTTCCTCGTCTTTCCGAGGAGCTGGGACCTTAGTAAGGTCGTTGACGGGTGGTAGGGGCACGTCAAGAGGCTCCTAGACAACTTCGGTAGGAATTGGTGGCGACAAAATTGCCAATGGAGTAGGAGGTACCGAGCTTCAAGATGGGAGCTCGACCCTCGCGCGGGTTAGAAGGACCAACACAGTTTGCTTCTTGGACGTGCTTTCGATGCTGCTTCAGTTGGTAAGCGGTCAGTCGGGCAAGCATTTCACTTGAAGATGCAAGTGTTAGTACAAAATACAGAGAGAGAAGAAGAAGTTGAGATCCGAGTTCACCTTATATTGGTGGCAACCGAAGACTGTGTGTTCAAAGAGATGCTCCTCGTCCAACAGTACGTTGCTATGACAAACCTTGGTGTCAAGCTTAGCAACTGCCTTGATCACTGCAGGCGAGACCTCGTTCAGGGGCTCGGGATGCGTCGAAAAAATTGTAAGGTCACAAGAAACAACGCACGTTAGTTATAAATATATCGAACTACCCTGGCCGAGCTGGAAGGAGAGTACTCACTTGACACCCCGAACTCGACTGGGACCTTGCAGATTAGACCCTCATCCTCGTTGAGTGCAAGCCAGTCCCATGAGACAAAAAACCACTAGTCCTTCCAATTCTTGACCAAGGTAGGACCATACATCTTGACCTTAATGCTAGGACGGAAAGCAGTATAGAAGTGACTCGGGACGCGAGGGTGAACCTTAAGGAAAAAATACTTAAGATTTGGTTGACTTCTAGCTTAGTTCAGCCAAAGTGCCACCACAACACGTAACAACCCAGCAACATTCCCCACTCATTTGGGGGTGAGCTGGGCAGGGTCTAAACTGACCCTAAATAAAAACAATTGGGGGAAGGAGTGTAGAGGAGGCTTAACCCCTCTCCCAAATATCTGAGGGTAGAAGGCGACGCACCCCATCGGAGGGTTCTCCAATGTCCCCCTGTGAACATGCAAGCAAATCTCAACGTTATCGAGGATCAAATATATCTCTCTAAGGCTGGGGTGATGACGGACGACCCGAGGTAGTGGCCTTGGCAGATGCATCCTCGCCACTCCTCAAACTAGACCTTGAGCTAACCCTATCACTAGACATCCTATGAGAACCACGAGACTTCATAGAGGAAAATGGATGAGAAAGCTGACCTAAGAGAAAGGATGAGTAGAGAGCGTAGATTGAGAGCTTAGAAGTCGTGGTCCTGCTGAGGAGGGAGACCACCCTTATACAGCAGTGAACACGCTGCTCAATTGTAACATCAATGCATTAACGGCCGCTGCTCAGAAAAGTGAAACACCTCCGCAACCAACAGGTGCGACTCTCCATGCACCTTGAAAGAAGTTACGGACGAACACCGAGTGCGATCTCGGTTAGAGATTGACGTGAGGAAACCAATTGATAAGCAAGCCCGGGTGATCACCTTAGAAGTATCTTACTCCCCCCTAAAGGAGCACGATCTACTTAGTGTGCTCCATAGAGAACTAGCGACCACAAAGTGGGGGCCAATGATGGGGGTAAAATATCACGAAGACACTTGGACAATCTAGAGAAGGCCACCTATAAAGATAAAAGTGGACCCACCTTGGGAGCATCCGAAGTGAGACATGTGTAGCTCAGCTTGGCGGGATGAAGTCACCCTGGAGGATAACACCCCATCCGAGAATAACGTTGGACAGGGCGCAACTAAGAGAGATTCACTCCCCCAAATCAACCCACCGTTCGTCGTGGATCACAACGGATGGGGCAGGATTTCCTTCCAAGATTAACATCCACCCAAGTATAAATACCAGGTGGACTAGAGACAAAAGGTAAGCACTGAGATCTTGAGCAAACTCCTTACTCACTTCAATTGTTTGACTAACTTGAGCGTCGAAGCATGGTCATCACTACTCTACCTCACCTCGTCCCTCTTTTGTAGGTCCAAAGTCATTCGCCGCTTAGTACACTCATCCTCAAGAATTTTCGTTCTTCAACATTAGTATAGTTTCTTAGGTAATTTTAGATACTTAAAAGTGTTTTTTTTTAAATTAACAAATAAAATGTATATTAAAAAAATTAGATTAATTTAAAAGTTATTTTTTGAAGAAACACAAGGGAGATGGATTATCCAAAAATGACTTAAAAGTGTTTAATTGAAAATTTTCAAAATATGTGGTAAAAAATAAAACCATATTTGTAATTAATAGTATCGCATTTGAATGTAGAGTAATCAAATAAATTTATTATAAAAAATATTTTAAAAAAATATAAAATATTAATATTATATTTATAAACATTTCTTTATGAAAAAAATGTTTAAATTAGAAGTCATGTCAAACAAATCTTAGAACGTGTAAAGCCACAATATGTTGTAAAGAAGAAACCGCACATTATGAGAGATGATGAAATAAAAAATGTAGGCAGTGATGACTGCACCATTGATATTCCATCGAGACATGGAAGGCTGTGAAGTAAACTTATAACACTTTCTCGTTAAGGGATTGCTTGCATAATTTTAACAAAAAGTAATGTGAAAGTTTTCGTAAACTTACTAATTTCAACAAAATAAATCATTGCACAAAATTAAGTTTGATTAATGTACAAATTAACTATTGAATAACTTAGTTAAAACTCACAAATTTCAACAAAAACTTAACTCTAATGTCATTTTTCTTTATAATACTATATATTTTGTTCCTTATATATGTTTTATGATCATTGAACAAATATAAAAATACATTTTTTAATGATATTTCGAATCAAAATTTATTAGAGAGTAAAAATTACAATACTTTTTCAAATTTTAGGTTAAGATTTTAACATTTATTTAAATTTGAGATTTTTTTTTTTTAGTTCAACAACATGTGGAGGCAGGGGGATCTGAACCCATAACCTCTTGGTCGGGGAGATATGCCTTTAACCAGTTGAACTATGCTTGGTTTGACATTTAAATTTGAGGTTTAATTTGATGGAATTAAAGTTTAAGGTCAAAATTGATCCACCTTGACAAGTTTAGGAGTCAAAATTGATTTTTTATAAAAAAAAAGAAAAAAAGAAAAAAAGAACAAGTGGCAGAAACTTACTGGGCTATATGCTTCAAGAAGATGAGCAATGATCACCATAAAATTTATAACTTATAGACATGAAAATAAAGTATCAATGGAAGTTAGATATAATTTACATGCTGACGGTTTTTTTCCTGACAGAATTCAGCTGGGTGAAAATCCCACATCTCTACAGTAGTATATGATATTATCTACTTTGGGCGTAAAATTTCATGATTTTGCTTTTGATTGTACCCAAAAAATCTCATATCAATGAAAATGTTGTCTCCAACTTATATACTCATGATTTTCACCTTGTCTAACCAATGTGGGACTTTGAACGCAATTCCAACAAAAAGAAATAATTTTATTTTCATAGTCTTAAGATAACACTTGCAAGTTGACTAAAACTAAGGCAATCCAAATTCCAAATTCAGATGTTAGATTGAATTGACATCCCACTTACTTTCTTTCGATCGGAATCAAGAATGGAAATAAAAAATTTCATTCTCTTTGATGTGTTAACCAAAATGAGAATAAAAAGTGAGACGCACTTCAAATTTGGAAATCTCATTTTCAAAAAAAGAGGCAATCCTATTATCTCCAAAAAGATGTTCAATCTCAATCTCATTTCTTATTCTATGAGACCCACACTATATTCTTTATTTATTTTACTCACCATATCCTTTCTCGTTCATTTATCTCACATTTCATATTAACCTTTAGGATTTTATAAAATCTCTACATGCACAATTTTTTTATATAATTTTAAAAATACCATTTTTTAAAAATATGTTTTTTAGTTTGTAATTAAAAAATATAGTTTTTAATATATATATATATATATTATACGCACATCATTTTTTATTAGAATATGTATTTAAATATTTATATTACTTTTAATTATTTAATTTTAAATTAAATTGGTAAGATATAATTTATTATTAATTAATAACATAGCAATAAATTGAATAATACTTTTTTTCTAATTATAAAAAGTATACTAAAAAATAATGTAATTTTATTTTAAATAGTTATTATTTAATATCAAATAAATTGTAAATATACAATTTATTATTATTAAATAAAATAATATAAAGAAAGAATAGTAATTTTCATATTATTTTTAATTAATTGATTAGAATTATAAAATAGTATTTTTGTAATCATCCTAGATCTTAATTTGATTCCAAAGAAACCAAAGAAAGTAAATAATATGAATTGATTTCTAATTTCGATTACAGACAATTAAAAGTAAACATCAAAAGGATATGATTCTCATTCTGATTAATTTTTATTCCAATTGATTTTCATTTCGATTCTTTCTTATTCTAGTTTTTAGTAAGTAAACGGGGCTTGAGTGGTAACACATAATCAAAGTCATTCGAGCCGAACAACAAGTTTGCACTAAGGCACCGTTTACTTCCCTGCAATCGAAATGAAGAAGAATCAGAATGAAATCAATTGGAATGAAAATCTTATTCATTTGATGCTGTTTACCATGAGTTCTCTGGAATCGGAATAAAAAACTCATTCATGTTGTTTACTTTCATCTAGAATTGAAATTAGATAAATGATAATTACAAAAATAATCTTTTGTATTTCTAATTAATTAAAAAGCTATAACAATTATTAAGGAGAGAGAATGTAAAATGTGTAAAACAATTAATAAATATGGTGTGGGCCACATGAAATAAGAAATGAGAATGAAATTAGTCACATTTTTTAGGGAATGAAATTGCCCTTTTTTGAGAAAGTGATTCCCAAATTTGAGGTGAGTCCCACGTTTAATTCTCATTTTTTACTTTTAGTAAACACTATCAAAGAAATGAAAATTTTCATTCTCATTCCTTGATTCCGATTGAAGGAAGTAAACGGGGCCTAAATGTTTTAAATTACAATCCAAAATATTTTTTAATTCAATTCAACCGAACTCAAGAATAACTCTCAACTTACAACTAAAACTATTTGGAAAGATAGATTATATGCAGCAATGATCATAATTGCATGTACGAGTTTCTACGACACGTCGAAAGCATAAAAACATAAAATCAAACAAATAACCACTGAAAAAGCGTCAACCTGATTTCATAAACTTGAGCATATATTATACATTTACATTTTAATTGCAATGCGGTAGCCTACTTCACAAAATCAAATGGCCCAAAAGGAGAAAAATGGTAAAAATCATAGATTTCAAACTCTCATTTTTTTTTAAAAAAAAAAAAAAACAAAGAAAAGAAAAGAAAGAAAACAAAGAAAAAGGAAAATGCTCAATCCCACTCAAACCTTGGCAATGGAACAGTAACCAACCTGAATTCATCAGCCTCATCGAACAGAATGGAACTTACGCACCAGCTCCTGATGTTCCTGAAGACTCAGCCACATCTTCCAACTTCAATGTTAAAGCAACTTCCTCAACTATTTTGCCCCTATCTGATGCGCCGTCGACTGCTCCACTCAATCTGTTCAACCATATATCATAGTCGACTGAGTATGGCGTTCCACAAAGGCTGTCCACATAATCAGCAAATGCCTTCAACAGAGCCGAAACCTCGCCGAGCTGTTGCTGAATTATCCGCTTCGCCCAGCTGGTTTCCCTCCACTGCAATGCAGATTCTATGGAGTCTTGTTGCTCAATCGATCCGCCACAAACAAAGTAGAGGAGATAAATGAGGCTCTCAGCATCTGAAGATGGACAGAGCTTTCCATGCTGGAGAGCATGAGATGATGAGAACTGTAAGTTCACAGCCGGGCTGTCCCGGTCTTCCAAAACAGCACGTCCCCAAGATATCGGAATGTATAAAAAACCATTTCTTGATTCTTGCACATCTACAACACGTATTATATTCTCGGGGCAGATATCACCATGCTGGACACTGGCTAGAGATGCACTTCCTAGAGCAGCTAGACAGTCTCTACAGCAGCGAATTGCCTCTTCGGGAGAAAATGGGCCATCCCGAGAAACTATACATGAAACTGGCTCGCCAACTGGTGATGTCAAAAGCACCGGCGTCCCACACCATGGGTGATCGCATCGCCCACCCATGGTCTGCTTCTTACAGGGACCAGAATGTAGGATTCGGCCCGAGGCAATTATTTCGGGTAAACATCTGCTTGAAATGCCTTGTAGCTTTAATATGTTAAGTACTTTTGTTTGTCTCTGTACTTGGTACCAAAGACTCATATCCTCCCAAGACGGCTCAAGCTTCGAAACATGAGCGCCGACGTAAAGTGTCAACAACTCTGCGGGATAATCTACAGAAACAGCAGTGTAAAGAGAACAGTTATTAACACCTACCAAGGATCCCTGCACATGAAAGCTTTTTTGCCCTTGTCTTTGATCATCAACTACGAGTATTTCCCCAGCCCGAAGCTTCAGACGTGATGCTTGGTTCTTATATACATGGTTATCCATCTGCTCAAGTTCAACAATCTCTCCAGGATGATCATTAGACTGTTCAAAAGGAACTATTGTATGTTCATTCTCCAAAAGTCGACACTCCATCCAACGCTTTTGTAACCGCAATCCATGCTCTGATGCCAAAGAGGTAATAGACTTTCTTGGCAGACCATGCCACTGGATGATGGAGTAGAAAGTTGCCAATACGATTTGTAGAGTTCCCAAGTCTCCCCAGTTTGCATTTCCGAGTTTGTTCCATATACGGTCAACTGGCGAAACACATACTTCAGCATAATTTCTCATCCATTCAACTGCAGATTGGTAGGGGTTAGTTGAGTTAATGTCAAGTCTACTAAGATCTCCACCGAGTTTTACTACGCCACCATACTTCGAATCCAAAATCAAAATGAAAGCAGAATCATTGCTGTTGATAGTACCGATTTTGCTTAAACTCCTAGACATAAGTAAATGTAAACCATAAAAAAGAGCTTCACAGACAGCATGAGCCGATAACTTCAACCCGTCTTCTGATAATACATTAGGCTTGAATAAAGAAAACTGCACCACTTGTTCCCAACGCACTTGCAGATCACCTCCAACTCTAGAAAGCAAACACAAACCTTGTAATTCTCTCACTTTTCCCCTTGAAATTGCCTTTTCAACAGTATAGAATTTGGATCCTGGGCGACGGGGGCAGGATACAAAGAAAGGCAATGATCCGCTCTTATGCCAAAATGTGCGCCACAAACTGTTGGCAATAGCATGAAAGAAGTCTTCAAGCGCAAGGAACTCATCTTCTATTAGATCATCAGAGAAAGGCGAACACGGCATACGAAACAGTTGCTGTAACAAGACTCCTTCTAGTGCCAAGTCGAGCTCGCGAAGTTCATTGATCGGAAATGGAGATGGAAAATTTGGTTCCTCATCTGCAGAATGGGATGAAGTATTCTCCACAACCCAATCCTCAAGACTCTGATTAAAGATTTCAAAATCAATCAGTTTTCTTTTATAGTCCTTCAGCACTTTATAACCTCTTCTTGAAACAGGAACAAACTTGCCTGATGTGGCAGTGCCAGATGGACTATGCCCAGATTGAGCTGCAAAGAATGATAACCTTTTATGTTAACGAGTCATTAATACTGATATGTGAAATATTGTTTCTCATAAAAGAAAATAGGCTAAATATATGTCTTAATCTCAAATGTTTTGAGTATTTTTTGCAATTTAGTCCCTTAGATTTTAACATTCTCCAATTACACTCTTTCAGTTGGTAAATATTAAAATTGGTTGATGAAAAGTTTGCATTGTATGATATTTAGTGAGTTTCCAAAAATTTTGAGAAAAAATTAGGCTAAGAAGACAAAGAAAATTGTATTTCTTCCAATTTCTTAGAAATTTGGAGAATGAATTAAAAATTTTCCTCCTAGGTGGCTTAATTCTCAAGTATTGTGTCATATAAGCTTAGCATCAGTCAATTCTAACATTTACCAAAAATTATATAATTGAAACATGTTAAATCGTAAGGAACTAAATTGAAACTTTTTAATAAGGATTAAAATGGAAAAAATACACAAAAGAATATTGTGCCATACATGAAAAAATGAAAGACATGAGCATAGGATCTATATTGTGCCATCATTCACAAGTTCATGTCACCAGTGTTGATCATTCACATCCTAATAGCTAATGTATGTGTATCAACTTGAATAGAAGACATTGTTAATCATACCTTTGCATTAATGTGAATCAGTTAATGTAATTCTATACAGATTACATATCAAAAAATTTCTACAAAGATTAAGCACAATTTCACATAATCCTAAGGTTTAAATCATCCTTGAACTTTCAAATTTATTATTCTAGCTCACCCATCAACTGAAAGAATTAGTAAAATAAGATTTTATCCTTGGATGTCAAAAAACGACGAAAACTAGTTTAGAGTTTGTACGTGACATAACATATGGAAGGTAGAAAATAAAATAAATCAACGAGTACAAACCAGAGTGTGATTTTCGAAAACTTCCATCCAAACTTTGAGCTGGAGACAAGTCTAAACCATTTTGAAGAAAACCTGCACCATGTTGATGTAAGATTTGTGAGTATAAGAATGTTATTGAAGCATCATTTAGTTGCACATCCAAGTCTCCCAATATTATAGAAAATTCATGGATAAATGAAATATTTAACATAAATATCGAAATAGCAAAAGGAAATTTTTTATGCACTCAATTCTTTTAAAAAGTCTGCGTCCACCCCAAGGCCTAGATGTTGAAGACATGCATATCTGAAGATTCGAACATACGACCTCTAGATAGGTGTTTTGAGACCGCAGGCCTTAGTCAATGGGCTTCCCCTTGAGGGCTTTATGAACTCGAATTTAAAGAGACAAATACATATGAAAAATTTTAAAAAGAAAAGCAGGGGATAGATAATATTGGCATCGCAGCATCTCATCTAATGTGTAAAATTAATTGTAAATAGAGGGAAAAACAAAAATCAGAAGATTGTGAATCAATTATTACAGTTAATCAATAGATAGGTAAACATTAATGATTGTCATGATTATAGATAATCAATATTTAGGCTTATCATCAATTTATGTAAGCAATGACTATCACCTAAAACAAATATATATTGAACAAATATATATATATATAAGATTTTTAAAAAATGTTCCATAAAAAAGTTGAAATTTAGTCCCTTTAAGTTTTAATAATTTTCAATTTAAGTTAGTGAATATTAAAATTGGTTGATGATAAATTACATGGGATAGTACTTAGTAAATTGATGAAAGTTTAGAAGAAAAAAAATGTTATATAAAAGACGAAAATTCAAAATTTCTACCAATTTCTTAGAAATTTGGTGGAGAAATTAGAAACTTTCTTCTCTTAAATGACCTTATTTCTCTTCCAAATTTTTATCAATTCACTAAATATTATGTTAGGTAGATTTATTATAAGTTAATTTTAAAATTCATCAACCATGAGGGACTAAATTAAAAATATTAAAATTTAAGGAACAAACTTGAAATTTTTTGCACAATATGGACTAAAGTAGAAAAAAAAAACATTAGGAACTAAAGCATATATTTAGCCAAAAATTAACAAAATAAAAGAGAATCCTTTAAAGAATGCTGTAATTCCATGATTTCAGTTAACCTCCCTGATGGAGCATCGCATTACATGAAGAAAGAGAGAACAGAAAACAATGAAAAGCTTTTCATTTTTCATAGTAACCAAGTAAGAATAAATATCAATAAGTGAATCTCCTTTGTCAGATGGGACAGAAAAGCATTACTAAACTAATAGTATCTGTATTCCTTTATAGTTTATCCATTTAGCTTAGTAAAATGTTTGAAGACATTTCAGTCTTTCGATTATCTAGGTCCCCAGTGAACATACCTAAGCACCATAGATTACAATTTAAAAGGCCTGTTTCCTTATATTGAAATCAAACTACTTAATCTCTGTTTAATAACCATTTTATTTTGGTTTTTTGTTCTTGGAAAATTAGGCTCATAAATACTACTTCAACCAATGTGATTCTTTATTTTACTATCTACTCTTTAAAACCCTTTTTTTAAATATAAGACAACTTTATTTTTAAATTTGATTAGGAATTCAAATGTGTCTTTAAGGAAGGTAAAATAACATACCAAAAAAATTGTGAGTAAGCAAGCAAAATTTAAAAAATTGAAAATGAAAAACAAGATGGTTATCAAGTGGGGCCTTAACATCTAGAACTTGATACTAATACAAAATTAAAGGTTCAATTACAAACCCATCCAAAATCAAAGAGTTGAACATTATTTTGAAAAATGAAAAAATGACTATATTCATCATTCCTCTGACCAAGATCCATTAGAAATATGACTTCTATGAAAGATTCTCTTAAACAAACCTAGGAAATTACATGTAGACATATAATGAGGGATCATCTAGAATAATAATAATAATAATAATAATAATAAGTAGCAATGGCCATTAGTACAAACCAGAAATGAACTTTCTAAAACTTCCATCCAAACTTTGCGCAGGAGATGAGTCCAAATCACCTTGCTCTACACCTGAAAAAAATAAATGTATTTTCACGCTTAAGAATAACTTCCAAGTAGATAAGGGGAAAAGATCAGCAACAGGAGAAGTCATATGATGGCAAACTAGTAAAGGCAAAAGTAGGAAACTTCAAATGCATATTATGAACCTTTTTAAAAATAATAATAATAATTGATAGGAAGCTAGAAAGCTTACACTGGAAAAGCAAAATGTACAAAGGGAGATGGAAAAAAGCCAAGGAAATTACAAAAAAAGATTTTCCAACAATCCAATTGACTTTAGTTTATGTTTGGCATGCCTTTTGAAAAATATATTTTAAAATGAAGAACTTATTACATATACATTTATAGAAAAAAAAAATAGTTAAATGCTTTCTTTAAAAGCACTTTTAAGTACTTTTTATCTATTTTTAGAATTTTCCAAACTTTTTTTTAATATAAAAAATTTTCACAAGTACTTTTAATTGGCCAAAAAAAAAAATGGAAATGAACACCAAAAGGAAATTTTGAATAAGATCCCAAATATCACCCGCATTTTGAAGTAGTTTTAGAATACTCAATAGTTCCCTACCACCCTCGTTTCAACTTTACAATAATGACCATTGGAGTGTTGATGAAGGTTTTCTTTTAGACTCATGAAATACCCACTCCATACTGAATTCTCACAGAGACAAAGACCAAAGCTTCTGAATGAAGGGATAACAAAAGGATATGTGGTTCATTCTCTTCGAAATTATTTTGGCACAAAATACACCAGTTAGGTCAAGAGAACAAATGGGATTTCCTCTAAATCATATTCGTAATAGTAGTACCCTCCTTTGCTAAACTTCAGACAAGTTACCATCTTAGGTATACCATGAGTCCATATAGCTTTTGGAGATCTTATTATGAGCCTACCTTCGAGGTGAAAGGCTAGTGAACCAAAATAATTCAAAACATCCACAAAGAAAAACAAAGATAAAGGGAGAAAAAGAATCACCACATCTCAACCCTTTTGATATGAAATCTTTTCCCTTTGGTTTGCACTTTATATATATATATATATATATATATAAGTAACAATTTCATTGATGGTATGAAATTATAAAAGATGGGGAGAAAAACAACCTCAATCCAATCTGAGGGAGTTATATGAAATTTCTCCAATTGGACAAAAGAGATGGGGTTTGGATATGCACTGATCGTTTGCAATTTATGGAAACTAAAAGCCTAGTATTGGATATGCGTTCATCTGTGCAATTAATCCAATTATTATCCAAAGCCCTTCTTATCCATCATTGCAAAAAGGAAGTCCCAAGGCCATAAGTCTTTTTCATATGAACTTTGACCAATCACACTTAGTTCTTGAAAACCTAAGCTCATCCTCCACGGTGTTAGCTTCTTAGACCTAGTAGTAGATGGGTAGGTCGAGCTTGAATTCAGACCAGACTCTTCTTTGTTTGATAAAAGGTCGACGCGGGCTCTGCCCGTTGCTCTGATGATTCATGATAACTCGACGGATCGCACGGCCAACGT
>JAOANK020000084.1:2145229-2169658 GCA_026257165.2 Telfairia occidentalis
TGCAACACCAGTATCCAATTGTTCTAATCCTGTCATAGTGACAGAGGTGAATGGAGCTCCAACTTCTAAACTAAAACATGTTTAATATGATGATTATTATTATTACTACCGGTTTGGTTCGGGTTGAACCGAAATTTGAAACCATGAACCCGAGAACCGAACCAAACCGGCCAATTTTTACAATTTCCAACCCAACCCAATCCAAAAAATTACTCAACCCAACCCAACCCTTACGGTTTGAGTTGGGTTGTCCGGGTTGTTAGGGTTACCGGGTTTTTTGAACACTCTTAGTTAGCAAGAAAAAAAAAATCAAACCAAATATAGCTAAATTGGTTAAAAGCATATGGTAACCAAGAGGTCACATGTTCAAATCGGTCCACCCCACATATTTTGTTTTACTTAAAAAAAAAAAAAAGAAAAGAAAAAGAAAAAGAAAAAAAATCTTCCGACTAAAATCCTCTCTCCCTCGATCGAACTTGAAAAAAATGAAAAAATGGCCCAAAAAATACTTCCACTTCCCCTGTAAAACCCTAAAATTTGATCTTATTCTTTTCTCTTCAATTCACACAATTTCTCTTCAAATATCAATAATCTATCCTACTTCCACCATTTTCTCTCACCCTTTCTCTAAATTTTCTCTTCGTCTCTCTAGGTTTGGATGTTATTTCAAGATCTGCAAACTCGCTTATCTGTAAATACTTGGAATTCTGCGATTACAGGGTTTGATTTTGCCTCCCTAAGGCTGGCGAGTATTCGTGTGAAGTAAATGGCGGATCCGCCAAGTATCTGCCTCCTCTTCACTGTGTTTGATCAATTGGTGCATCGGCTTACCCTGCTGCGACGTTTGACCAACAATAAAGCATGCTGATCGTGCTACAACTGCACCTTCCTTCTGATATCCCCATTGTAGGCTGCGAACTCACGCCCTACGTTCTCCTACGCCGACCAGACACCACCGTCACTACTGATGATGTGCCCGAGTCGTCTCCGCTTGATGGCTACTTTCTGAAATATAAGTGGTATGCCCTATTCCAGATCATTTTTTGTTAGAGGGTTTTGCTTTTGGGTCTGGATATACTTCAATTCAGAGTTTTCTGGTGTTCTGGATGCTGGGAGGTTGTTTTACTGCGACTTTATCTCATTGAAGCCCTCAACATGGTTCTGCCCAAGATTTTTCTTGTCTTTATCAATGACATATTTAGTGGGTTGCATGCTTTGTTTACGATTGGTTGTGCGTGCTGCTTTCTACCTTCTTATTTGTGGTGATTGTGGGTGTTCTTAGTGGACTTTTCGATAGGGGCTCAGAAAGACGTTTAGTGGAACGTTTCGATGTGGGAAAGGATTGTATTCACCCAACATATTGATGATACCGTTTTCTTTGAGACACTTTCTTGTCTTAGTATAATAATAGGGAGGAATGTCAGGTGATTGGTATCAATTGTGAGTGTAGTAAGCTTGAGAGGTGGCTTTGTTTTGTCAAGTTTTAAGATAGGTTCTCTCCCTGTGACTTATTTAGAGCTTCTGTTAGGCCACAACCTTATATCTTGTTCCTTTTGGAATCCTATTTTGAGAAAAATCCAGACGTGTCTGGTGACTTGTAAGAAGCCTCTTTTCTCTGCGGGTGGTTGGTTAACCTTAATCCAATTGGTTGTTTGTGAGATTCCTTAAGTATCATCTCACTCTTTCAAAGCCCCTTCCTCTTTGTGCCCACTGTAGAGACTTAAGGATTTTTGTGTGTGTATGTATGTGTAAGAAAGTGTAGAGGAGGGGAGGGATGCCACTTGGTAATATGGGATGTTGTGTGCAAGGATTTTAGGGAGCGATGTCTGCGAATAGGACTCCTGCTCTCTTGGCTCGATGGTTATGGTGCCGTTTTCTCTAAGAATCTAAAACCTTGCACACAACATTCCTTTTAACACCTAAGGCTACTGAAGTAGTGGGATTAGTTTAGAACTAAAGAACTTGATGTCCTCAGAGTACCATGACAAAGGTGATTTAGCTCTGGTTTTCAAGTGGGAATCTAGTTTCTCAATATTGTATGAGGTTCTTACCTTTTCTCCCTAAAGTTTGGAAAGAAACTGAAAATTTCATCCCCTTCCCACATTGTTTCTCTTATTAACGGAATAAAATTCGATGTTGAACCATGGAAAATAATTTGCCTTCAAGTCTCCTAATGGGCTTCCATTATGAAAAATTTTGTTGTTTGTCTATCCATAATTTTTAAAATTAAATTTCTTATCCAAAAGAGGATTAGATAGCCTGCCTATCCTTTCTTTGGTATGCATTCATACGTATGTGCATTGTTTTTTGTTGTTTCCCATTGAAAAAGTAACCCCTTGCTGGCCTTTTCACCATTTTTGTTCTGCAATTCTTTTCTCTTGCAGGTACCGTGTACAAAGTGATCGAAAGGTTGCCATATGTAGTGTACATCCTTCCATGCAAGCAACCTTGCAATGTTTAGGCTGTGTTAAGGCAAAAATACCAGTTGCTAAAAGTTATCATTGCTCTCCTAAATGTTTCTCAGATGCATGGCAGCATCATCGTGTACTACATGATCGTGCTACAAGTGTGGTGAATGATAATGGAAATGAGGATGAAGAGCTATTTGGACGCTACAATAGCTCAGGATCGGGAGTGATTAATGCTAGCTTATCTGGTACAGCATCAAGCACTAGCTTGACCAATGGTTCAATTCCTTTTTATCCTTCATCCATTACGCAAAGAAGTGGTGGAGAGACTTGGTTTGAAGTTGGACGATCTAAAATATATACACCATCAGCTGATGATATTGGCCATGTCCTCAAGTTTGAGTGTGTTGTGGTAGATGCAGAGACAAGATTGCCTACTGGAACAGTCAATACTTTACTAACTTCTCGTGTGATTCCAGCTCCATCTCCTAGTCCACGCTACTTGATCCCTGTTAGTGGTGTTGATGTGATTGGGCATTTGGATTCAGATGGTCGTGCTTCATCTTCGGGTTCTTTCACAGTGCTTTCATACAACATTCTTGCTGATGTGTATGCCACCAGTGAAAGTGAAACATACAGCTATTGTCCTTCATGGGCTCTTTCCTGGCCATATCGCAGACAGAATTTGTTACGAGAAATAGTTGGGTATCATGCAGATATTGTTTGTCTTCAGGAGGTATGGTGGAGCATACTTGGTACGTTTTTGAAAACTAAGTGGGTTTTGTTTAGTGGCACTGAAAAGAGAACTCCTTTCTCTCATATTGTGTTGGGATGGCAAACTCTGTTGTTTCTTGAAACCAGAGATAAACCCCTCCCTGTCTTCATCCTATTTTGACATGTATCACTGTCATGGTTAACTTCATGGAACTTGTCAGAATCACCTCCGGCTTTTAGAATTTATGAACTTTTGAAACAGTGATCTGATGGGATTATGTGGATGCCATGGTAAAATATATTAATTTTTTTTATAGGTTCAAAGCAATCATTTTGAGGAATTTTTTGCACCCGAGCTTGACAAATATGGCTATCAAGCTCTGTATAAGAGAAAGACAAATGAGGTTTTTATGTCCTAATTCTTTTCTACTTATAGAGTCTCCTACTTTTTCTCTCTTTTTTATTTTGGCTTCATCTGTCTTCTTTTTCCTTTTTTGATTTGTCCTCTTATGATCCTCATTGTTGTGTCTTTTAGATTTACGGTGGAAACACACAAACAATTGATGGTTGTGCAACATTTTTCCGTAGAGACAGATTTGCACATGTCAAGAAATATGAGGTTTTGGAGGCTTCTGCTGTCTGTTTGGTTTCCAATTTTTTTATATTTATTTTAAATCTTAGAGAACTTTATGCTTGGGTGCAGGTTGAGTTTAATAAGGCTGCCCAATCTTTGACTGATACTCAAAGTCCCGCTGCACAAAAGAAGAGTACTTTAAGCCGATTAGCTAAGGTAGACTGCTTGTGCCCAGGTTGATTAATGAATTAAATTTGTGATTGATTGATGTTTTACTTCTCTGATAATACTTTGTTTTTGTTCTAACCAAACTCAGTATAACCACATTATCTACGTAGGACAATGTTGCACTGATAGTGGTTCTTGAAGCAAAATTCGGTAATCAGGGAGCTGATAATCTAGGGAAAAAGCAGCTTCTCTGTGTGGTAAGATTTCTTTTTGTCTTTTATTGTCAATCTTCCCGACGGGTGATGAAACACTTCCTCAAGTAGTGCATACCTTGTGGGAAGAAAGCACTTTATTATTAATTCTTTTTATTGCAAAATTTGTTATCTGTTTGTTTGTTGTCAACTAATTGGAGCCTTCCCTAAATACTCTGATATTTGTTTGGCCTCCAATATTAAATGTTATTATCTTTTGGCATGAGGTAGTTACTCAGAAAAGCAATATTTTGGGGACGATACATTGCTTTGCCTGCAGGAAACAATTTCATCGAATTCGATCTTGTCATCATAGTCAGCATTCTATGTCATTGTATCTAAGATTTAGTGATCTGATTGTTTTTCCCTTTCAGAACAAATAGGGTCACAAACAGAAAACTTCAATAATTCTATGCTTGAAATGTCATTTGCAGTTGTAGTTCTCGTGAAATGCTTTCCTTTAAGACAGAGATTAACAATTGCAGTTTCAACCCTTCTACACCAACAAAGGTTTGTTACAATGCCTAAGGTTACTGATACTCAAACCCCAAGCTTCAGGGGCCTCAACGCCACCTCCCACCTAATCAAATGCGACCCTCCCCAAATGAAATTTCTCGTAAACTTCTCCAAACCCTTACTTACGGAGGCCAGGATTCTAAACAAAGAACGGAAATAAGTTGGGATACCACTCAAAACATTTTGAATAAGTGTTAGTCTCCCCTCCTTTTTGAGAAGAAAGCTTCTTTCCATGTCAACAAACACTTTTGAATCTTTTCTAAAATGGGATTTAAAAAAAACTCACTCTTCGGATCGCTACCCAAGGGAAGTCCAAGATGAGAGGAAGAAAGATGACTTACCTCACACCCTACTAGGGATGTCCATTTTCCCCACTACGATGGGCCCCGCGGGGACCCACCTTGAACGGGACAGGGAATTCCTGTTTAGGTGGGGAATGGGGGAGGGAGTGGGGGAAAAATTCCCCATCACCTAAACAAGAACGAGGAATATGGTCTCCGTCCTTGTCATTGCCCCATTCACCGTCCCCGCCCCGTTTATTATTATTATTTTTCATAAACCACAAGAAGTCCAAATGCCCAATATTGCTTTTGTTGTAATATTATCTAGGCCCAATCAATGCAAATAAATAATATTAAAAAACTAGTTTTATTATATGTTTAGATTTAAATACTTATGTGTATGGATAATTAGACTATGATGAAATATTATACTGTTTTTTTTAGGTGGTTTAAGAATTTCTCGTTTAAATGAAAATTTTCTGTAGAGAGTTAATGAGGATTCATAATTGGGAATTAAACATTTAATTAAAAATTTCTTAAAAAATTATTTAATTGAAAATTTATCTTTAAAAAAATCATTAGCCGGGAATAATTCCACATGGGGAACCTGATCTCGCAAAATTTAGTGGGAAATTTTGCGGGATGGGGACGGGGAAGGCATCTCCATTCACGAGGCTCCCCCTTCCTTGCCTTGCCCGTGAACATCCCCACACCCCACCATAGAAGCCCAATGGAAAGAACCGATGGAGATAATGGATACAGAAAGGGGAGAATTGAAGGAGGAAGAGGAACTTCGACGAAGTCAGATGATGTAGAAATGCCATCAAGTGGGCAAAATGTCAAGCACGAAAGAACCTTTGGTACACATGAAGTGGAGTTTTGTTGATAAGTGTGCAATGATGAACATTTAGATTGGAGTGGATTAAAGAACGAAGGTGCCAATTTTTCTAGGTGAGAGCCTTGAATTGTGACGTTTTAGAGTTTAGTGTTATTTCAAAATATACTAATTTTTTAATTTAAAAAAGTTATCGGTGATTGTTGTGTGAGGTTTGATGGCAGTGCAGTCTTGCACTATCATGGTTTCATGGGGTTAAAATTAGGCTAAGGTTTCGAGATTGACAAGAGTGGTTAGCTCCCCAAACTTTTCGACATTCTTAGACAGGAAGCTTATGCAAATGATTTTTGGTGATTTTGCAAGAAGGAATTAGTGTAGAGTTGAAAATTCTTTGTAGTTGTGGCTGCTCCATTGCCAAACTTGTATGATGAAGTGTTGATGTAGACATTTGTAAAGTGATTTGGTTAGTGGTTCAAGCTAAGGTATATTGTTTAAAACGATGTCATGTAAATGACCCAATTAATTGAAGATTGAAATAGGGTAATTCAAGCTCACCCATTACCCCAAATCAGCCCCATTCAAACCAAGGACCAAAGGATAAGGTCCAAGACACACCCTCCACTCAAATTGCGTAAATCAGTTAGCTATACACTTCACTAACCCAAGGACATTTGACGCTCTCTTCAATTGTCTATTAGAACTCAGAGTTGAACTTTAGTCTTGGAAAGATAACCTATATTTTTGGTGCAAATGAGAAATTCTTAGTGGGGCTTAAGTGTAAGAATTGTAAAATGTAGGTTCTTCTAGTACTACAAGAGAACAAAGAGGAGAGTTCGTTTGAGAACGTAGAGGAAGACGTACTGCTAGTGGAAGTGGAAAGTGTTGTTGAATTATCCTTGAATTAGTCGTGGGACTCACTACTGGAAAACAAATTTACCAAATAGATATGCACTAGATACATTTGATTTAATAGATCTGAAAACAAGAAACAAAGTTTGAATTGCATACGAAATAGACTTGAAGTTATTTATGCTTAAGATTGATATTTACTGAGAACTTTTAGAATTGTATGCTCTTCAATTTCAGTTGTACAAAGCTCTTCAATTAGCTTTCTTCATAAATAAGGATGCACATGGACAAGACATGGGCATGCTGATTAAAATATATACTATTTTGTAAATTTCATTGATTCCCGAAAAACCATTTTACCCTATGATATGTCCTATGAAAAACAATGTAATAGAAGTAATGAAATATGCAATACTGAGGTTGAATTTATTAGTTACCTATTTCTAATGATACCATGACATGTATCAAAATATTTAAAAAATATCTAAACCAACATATCGTTAGAAGTGTTTATTCCCTATCCCTAAATATCTCTCTTGATGATGGCTTCTATTTTTGGCCCTCAAGCACCTATAACCCATCCAAAGCCACCCACAAAGCTCATTTTTGGGAAGAGTTATATGATTTATCTCACCTATGTTGTGAAAGATGGATCTTGGGAGGAGACTTCAATGTTACAAGATGGTTCCACAAAAAGATCCCTCAAACTTCCCCTCCCCACAGCATGAATCCTTTTAATCGTTTTATTGATTTGTGACATCCCCTCGACAAATGGCAGATTTACTTGGTCAAGCTATCAGGACCCACTCACCCTTGCTTGCATTGGAAGATTTTTGATTACTGAAGAATGCCCATTGAAGTTTTCTAAAGCAGCTGTTTGTAGGCTGGAAAGTGAAACCTCAAACCATTTTCCTATTCTCTTTATTTTTGGGGATGATAAATGGGGCTATCCTCTTTACAATTTGCGAATATGTGCCATCAACATAAGTCTTTCTCCCCGATCAAGGAATGGCGGTGTGGAAACAATCTTCAAGAATGGCCTGGGCATGGTTTTATGATGAAATTATAGGGTCTGAAAAATATTATAAAAAGTTGGAATACTGAGACCCATTAATTCTCAAAAGGTGTTCTATCTAAGGAGCTCCATTTGCTCGATTTGACTGAAGAAAGGGGATCACTGGATAATCGAGGCATTTTGAGACGTGCTGCCATTAAATCAAAAATTATTTCCTTGGTTGAAAAGCAAGCATCACTTTGGAGGCAGCGATGTAAGTCTAAATGGTTGGAGGAAAGCGATGAAAATATGAGCTACTTCATATCATGGCTTCTAAACACAGAAAAATCACTATATTAGAGATTCTTTCAAAGGATGGAGTTAGCCTCCTCATAGATTTGGACATAGAAGAAGCATTCATCAACTTCTTCAAAAACTTCTACATCAAGAAAGATGGTGATAGACCCAGGATTACTCAGGTCCATACTCGTAAGAAGAGAAGAGGAAAAGAAACACTAAGGAGTAGAGTAAGTTTTCATGGTGTGGGGCCCGATTAGGAATTTTGTTAGTTGGGCTGTTATGTGACGTGTACATAGAGAAAGAGAGTTTATTTGGGGGGAGCGTGAGAGAGGGGTTAAGGGAGAATTCTTTAGTCTTGTTCAAGAGAGAGCAAATATTAGAGGAAGGGAGCTCTCGAAACTCCCTTGGCTTTTTGGCCAAAAATGTTCATAAATAGATTAGATTCTATCATTTTGGTATCAGAGCAGTAGCTCTTGGGAATGGTAGGAAAGATGGAAGCTTGATTGAATGCAATTGAAGAAAGGATGGAAATTGAGGATGCAGGACTAGAGCAAGGGTTGTCTTCATTTTAGGAACAAATGAGTAAGGTAATGGAAGATAAATTGATGCGGGATTAGAGACGATTGCCAAGCAGTTTGATGAGTTTTATCGAGGGGAAGCTCCAGAATCATTGGAGCGTAGTATCGTAGACAAAGGTAAGAGAATAGGGGATGCAGAATTAGGGGAGAAGGAAAAACCTAGGGAAGGTGCCGACGCAAATGTAACCGTCGTCGGAGCTCAACCTAGAAATAGAGAGGTACCTATTTTGAAGGGAGAAGATGGTGAGGACCCAGAAGGATGGCTCCATAGGGTTGAACGCTATTTCGTTGTCAATCGGCTTTCTGAGAAAGACAAATTAGAGGTTGCTGTACTTTGTTTAGAGGATGAAGCTTTCTCTTGGCACCAATGGGTTGAAGGGCGATAGGCGATCAACAGTTGAAGTGAATTTCGTGACCTCTTAACGGAAAGATTCCGACCATCAAAACAGAGAGATAAATATGTGCATTTTTGGAAGTTGAAACAGGACACCACCGTGAAGGCTTACCACTAGAAATTTGAACAAATGTCGGCAACCCTAAAAGACATGAGTGATACGATTTTGGAGAGTAAGTTTATTAGTGGGCTTAAAGAAGAAATTCAAAGTGAATTAAGTGTGCTCAAACTTGTGGGCCTTAATGAAAAAATGAATATGGCCCAATTAGTGCAAGAAAATAAGGGTGATAAATTAATAAGGGGATCCAACACCCCAAGCCCTTGTCCAAACCCAAACGTTGCAACCGAGTCGGGTAACACCTCCCACTCTGTAGCTCGGGTCATTTCATTAACCCCCAACCTGACCCGAACCACATCCTCTTCTAGCTCCTGTCCATCGTCGACGTTGCACGAACCAAGCCCTAGAGGATCGACGGCGGGAAACTTCAAGAAATTGACAGAGAACTAGTTGGTGAGCAAGAGAGAAGGGTTTTATGTTTCAAATGCGACGAGAGATTTGTACATGGCCATCAATGTAAAAGAAAGGAGTTGAACGTTTTGGGAAGTGGGAAGATGATTTGAAGGAAGAAATAGTTGACCACGCAAAAAATGAGCCCGACGGTGCTACAGCCACCCTTGAGGTCTTGCATGTTCACGATGGAGAGGTCAATTTATCCTTAAATTCGATTTTGGGACTTGACTCCTCAAAGACCATGAAAATTATGGGTCAAATTGCGTGCAAGAATGTTGTAGTGCTCATCGACAGTGGGGCCTCCCACAATTTCATTGCAGAGGAGATTGCCAAAGAGTTGGGACTGCCATTATCTCCCTCATCGAGCTATGGAATTGTTCTTGGTATTGGGGATTCGGTATGCGCCATTGGAATTTGCAAATGTGTGGTTCTCTCTATCTGTGATTTGACTATAATTAATGATTTCCTTCCCCTCCCCTCTTGGCAGTGCTGATATTATCCTCGGGGTTTAGGGGTTGATGACCCTCGGCAAGGTGCAATGCGATTGGAAATTATCTAAAATAGATTTCAAAATTGGAGGGTGGAATATTCATTTGAAAGGAGATTGTAGTTTAGTGAAATCTCACATTTCCTTGAAATCCATGATGAAATCTATGCGTGGGGTGAGCAAGGGGTTTTGATTGAACTCAATGCTGTCCAAGGAGAAGGGCTGAGGAACAAAGTACATCAAGATGTTTGAGATTGGACTCATTTGCTGAAAGAAATTGGGGAGGTCCTTTTGTGGTTCTCACGGGTGTTTGAACCCTTGGCAGGTCCATCGCCAACACGTAGTTATGATCACTCCATTGAGTTACTTCTTACTGTCGGATCGATTAATTGTCGACCAAGTAAGAATGCTTGCTCTAGCCCTGTGTTACCTGTATAGAAAAAAGATGGTAGCTGACACTTTTGCGTAGATTATCGAGCGTTGAATACCATGGTCCCTGACAATTATCCTATTCCTAAAGTGGATGAATTATTGGATGAGCTATTTGGTGCAACGATGTTTTCAAAGATTGATCTTAAGTTTGGATATCATCTGATTCGAATCCCCCGGGGATATTCATAAGACCGCTTTTCGTACACACGAGGGTCATTATGAGTTTTTCGTAATGTCGTTCGGACTTCGAAACACACCTTTGACATTCCAATCACTCATGAACGATGTGTTACAGCCATTTCTTTGGAAGTTCGTTTTAGTATTTTTTTTGGATGATATCCTGATTTATAGTTCAAACTTGTTGCACCATGCTGCCCATTTGGTCGTTTTGCAAGCTTTAGCAGACAATCAGATGGTTGCCAATCATGAGAAATGTCAGTTTGTGGCCTCACAGATCGAATATTTGGGACATTTAATCGGTGGATGGTGTATTAGCAGACCCTCTAAATTGGAAGCTATACGAGCTTGGCCAACTTCGACAAATGTTAAGCAACTCTAGGGATTCCTCGGCTTAGCCGGGTATTATCGTAAATTTTGCTCATTATGGTTTAATTGCTTTGCCACTGACCCTATAGATGAAGAAGAATTTTAATTGGAATGCGTAGGTACAAAAGGCTTTTGACCAACTGAATGAGGCGATGCTAAATGTGCTGGTCTTAGGTGTAGGATCGAATGACAACACTAGAGGGGGGTGAATGGGGTTGTCTACCAATTTTTTTTAAAGAAAATTTAGTCCTAAGATTAGGAATCAATTTCAAATACCCAATCAATAATATGTTCAAAAGATAAATTAAAACTAGCACAGTTTATCAAATCAATCCTAGCATGCGAAACTAGCAAATGAATTAAACAAAATTTAAAATACGAAAATAAAGAGAAAGGAAAAGAGGACACCGAAAATTTATAGTGGTTCGACAGCTTACCTACTCCACTCCTCAAGACTCCTTGGGTATTTTATTGCAATCGGCTCTCTTGCGGGTGAGAACCAAACCGAACGACCCTCTTTTTTTTTGCTAAAGAGAAACCCACGATCCTTTTTACTGGTTCAGGATCCAACCAATTTTTTTTTCCTCACAACCCAAGTTGTACCCACACCTTAATACAAAACCTGAAAAAAAAAACTAACAATACCTCTAAGTAGGTGGATTACACAATTTTGAATCACAAATATTAACAGAAGACTCTCACAAATGTAACTCTCACAAAGGGTGAATCGATTTTTGTAAGGGAGAGATTTAGAGGAATTTGGGCACTTTTTTGGAGAGCTTCAAGAGGATTTTTGACAAAGAAGAATTGCTGGAAATTAGTGTTCTATTTTTGAAAAGAATACTGATTTTTGGTTTAAGAAGAAATAATAGCATATTGAAGATTAGCCATTGGATCTAGGTTTTAAAGATGAAAGGTGGAGATTTAATTGGTAAAAATGGAAAGAAAAATGGCTATAATTTGGAAAGAAAAAAAAGAGAGAAAAATGGGTGAGAAATGCACTCCATGGGGCTTGAAACTCGGTCCTCGCGCGTGGAATGTTTTTTTTTTTTTTTAACAAATCTGATTTTCAGCATAACTTCTTCGTTTGATGTCCGATTCGAGTGATTCAAAGTGTGTTGAAATCGTCTTTTCGAGCTCTACGCTGTGAACACTTAGAAATACTAAAATTATCAATAAAATAAATAAGTTTCTTATCATCAAAATATTAAGTTTGATTGAAGGCCTAAAGCTAACATTAGGACTACTCGATTTCTCCAAGCCTTTTAATGTGGAAACGGATTCGTCAGGAGTTGAAGTTGGAGCTGTCGTTATGCAGAATGGTCGGCCACTTGCTTACTTCAGCCAAGCTTTACTGCCAACCTACCGATTGCGTGCCATGTATGAATGGGAGTTGATGGCCATTGTTCTTGCGGTCCAAAAATGGCGACCATATTCATTGGGTCATCGGTTTAGAGTCTGAACTGATCAGAAGAGTTTAAAATTCTTATTGGAGTAGCGAGTGGTGGCCAGAGAATGCCAACATTGGATTGGTAAATTGATGGGTTACAATTTTGTGATTGAGTATAAGAGAGGTTGTGATATTTCACCAATGCTCTTTCATGTTTACTAGGTGCACTGGAGTTAGGAATTTTGAGTATGCAGGATAGCTTGAATATGGATGTGTTTATGGGCCAAATTTATGGCAATAAGGAGCTCGCTGCTATCCGGCAGGCAATTCGGGATGGAAAACCATTTCCGATGGGCTACTCCATCTGTGGGGATCTCTTATTCTTTAAAGGGAAGCCAATGTTACCGTCAGATTTGCCTACAATTTCCCTTTTACTACAAGAATTTCATTCGAGTCCTGTTGGAGGACATATGGGCACTTTAAAGACGTATCAATGTCTTGCCCGACAAGTTTATTGGCGTGACATGAAGGCTCGTGTTGTTTGTTTATGACTGAATGCTCAGTTTGCCAACCGGCTACATATTTATCTCTCGCTCAGACCAGGTTGCTGCAACCTTTAGCCATTTCAAACAAGGTTTGGAAGGATGTGTCTATGGATTTTGTGGAGGGATTGCCCAAATCAAATGGCTATGATGCTATCCTTGTCGTTGTGGACTGCCCTTTGAAATATTCTCATTTTATTCCTCCTTGTGACCCTATTTCGGGGTATCTGTGGCAGCCATCTTTATTCGTGAAGTGGTTCGTCTACACGGGATGCCCACAAGCATCGTGTCCGATAGAGAAAATATTTACTAGCTTATTTTGGGAAACTATTCTGCTGTGAAGGGACTTAGTTGAAGCGTAGTACGACTTACCATCCCCAAACAGATGGTCAGTCATAAGTGGGGATCATGGCTTGGAAAGTTACCCAAGTTGTTTTACTATGTCTCGGCCTAAGCAGTGGCCATTCTGGCTTCCTTGGGCAGAATACAGCTACAATGCTTCGTTTCATTCCGCCGCACGCTTCACACCTTTTGAGATTGTATATGGTCAACCCTCCCACAAAACACTCTTCCATTATGAGCGTGGTTCTTTTGTTGTGGCTGAAGTGGATGTCCAATTGCGTGAACGGGATGCTATATTAAATGAATTGAAAGGGAGCAATGTATGGTTGAAATCTCTAATGGAAAATGGCTGGAGGTAGAATTTGCCCTTCAAGATTGGGTCTATGTGAAATTTAAGCCTTATTGCCTTTCCTCTTAACTCCGACATTCTCGTCCAAAATTGGCTCCTTGGTTCATTGGTCCTTTTCGCATTCTTGAACATGTCGGGAAGGGGTGGCGTACCGCAGGAAGTTGGAATTCATCCAGTTTTTCATGTATCTCATCCTCGCAAGGCTGTGGGTCATAATTTGCCCCTATTTGCGATTCCTTCCTCCCTATTTCCCACTCTACACTGTGTTGTGAAGGCAGTTGAACTGCTCGGTGTTCGTAACTCCCCTACTGTCGTTGGTGCGTTGGAAGCATTGCTTCGGTGGGAGGGTGGCTCAGTGGAGGATGCCACTTGGGAGCCTCGTGATTCGATCGCTCAGCAATTTTCGGATTTCCACCTTAAGGACAAGGTGGCTCTTTGGGGGGTGGGTAGTGATAGACCGTGGATTACTTAGGTCTACACTCGTAAGAAGAGAAGAGGGAAAGAAACAGGTAAGGAGTAGAGTAAGTTTTCTTGGTGTGGGGTCCGATTATGAATTTTGTTAGTTGGTGTTATATGACGTGTAAATAGAGAGAGAATTTATCTTGGGGGTGGGGGGAAGCGTGAGAGAGGGGTTGGAGAATTCTTTATTCTTGTTCAAGAGAAAGCAATTAGGAGAGGAAGGGAGCTCTCGAAACTCCCTAGGCTTTTTGGCCAAAAACGTTCATAAATAAATTAGATTCTATCATATGGCTCCCAGTTCCTACCTCAACCGCTTAATTGGGATCCCCTCACTATCGATCAAAGGGAGGAACTTGAGGTTCCTTTTTTTGAAGAGGAAGTTTTGAATGCTGTCAACTGTTTGGGTACCAACGACAAGTCACTAGGGCTTGATGGATACGCCATCGAATTCTTCAAAAAAAATCTTGGAACATTCTCAAGGATGACATCAAGAGGGTGTTCGATGATTTTTTTGAGAATGCTATCATTAATGATAGCCTCAACGAAACATAGATTTAATCTCATTCCCAAAAAGACAGACTCCAAATCTGTAGGTGACTCCAGGCCAATTAGTCTCACCACTAACCTCTACAAAGTTATTGCCAGAGTTTTATTTGAGAGATTAAAGAAAGTTCTCTCCCATATTATTGCTGACTCCCAATCTGCTTTTGTGGTTGGTCGTCTGATTCTTGATGCTTCTCTGATTGCTAATGGGCTTATTGATGAATGGAAGAGGAAGAAGAAAAAAGGGATTATTATCAAGCTTGACATAGAAAAAGCCTTCGATAGGATTGATGGAGACTTCATTGACGGTATCTTCCTAGCCAAAGGCTTCGATGATTGATGGAGAAGATGGATTTATGGTTGTATTTCATCCACAAATTACTCCATCATTATCAATGGTAAACTGATAGGCCCTCGGTTACGAAAGTATATTTCCGTAAGACAGCTAGAGAGAATGTAAATTGAGGGCCCAAGTTAGTTAGGGAAAAGGGTAGTTAAGGTATTTGTATCTCGTGTATATATCCTAGTGTCTGCAGGGTATAAGGGTAGCCACCAATTTTGTTATTTTGAGATTGGTTAGAAGGAGAGGCATCGGAAGCTCTCGAATTCACCCTTGGCACCTTGTAATGGCCTTGCTTATTTAATAAGAAACTCTAACTCATATCATAAACCAAGGGGTAAAATCATTGCTTTTAGAGGCCTCCGCCAAAGGGATCCTCTCTCTCCCTTCCTCTTCATTATGGTGATTGATTGTTTAAGTAGAATGTTATCACATTTGGCTTCCAAGGGCTTGATAAAGGGGTTTTGACGTGGGTAATGAGAAGGTTACACATCTACAGGTCGCTGACTACATTATTCTTTTCTCCTCACATGAAAAGCACTTCTTGAAACACCTATTCAATACCATCGGGGTCTTTGAAGAAGCATTGAGCCTCAATATCCCCACCAAAGCAGAATTTTTTGGGTATTAATGTTGACCCTCCTATTGTGGCTTGGTTAGCAAATGACTTCAGTTGCAAAGTGGGTAATTGACCAAACTCCTATTTTTGAATAACAATCACCGAACCAATGCCTTTTGGGCCCCTATTATTGAGAAAGTTGAAAAACGGCTTCATGGTTGGAGTAGCTCTCATATCCTAAGAGGGAAGACTCACCCTCATCCAAGAAAACTCTATCAAACCTTCCTGCCTATTATCTATCCCATTTTCCCATACCCACCAAAATCATTAAGACCATTGAAAGACTCTACAGAACTTTCCAGGGTGGAATTTACAAATCTGGTTAACACCTCATTAAATGGAGCAAGGTTCAAGTACCTATTGATCAAGGTGGGTTGGGTTTATGTGGTTTGAAGCATAAAAATCATCCACTCCTTTCTAAATGGACTTGGTGGTTTGCTTTGGAAAAGAAGGCTCTTTGGAGAAGGATCGTTGCTGCAAAATTCAGTACCTCTCATTGTGATAAAAAAGTTGGCAGCAAATCATTGTATTCTTCACGTGGCCCTTGGAGATTCATTACGAGACACCGACAACTTATTTATAATCGAGTTTCTAGCTTGGTGAGAAATGGAGAACACACCCTTTTCTGGAAGGATTTGTGGAATGGTGACCTCCCTCTTATGCACAAGTTTCCAAAGTTTCCAGCCATCTTTTCGCCATCCGCTATCCATGAACACGGATGCCGCGGTCAAAGAATGCTGGAATTCGGATCTAAACTTATGGAGCTTAGGGCTTAGAAGGAACCTCACGGATTTGGAGATCTTGGAGTGGGCTAAATTTTCTCTGCAACTTCTCTTCATCATTCTTAATGATCAGATGGAAGTAGAGGAATGAGAAGGATGGCTTCTTTTCTACAAAGTCCCTCAGTTCCGATATCGCAGCACATGGTCAAAATGAGTAATACCCCCTATTTTCAAGTTATTTGGAAGGGTAGGTTCCCTAAAAAAGTAAAATTTTTCATATGGGAGCTTTGCCACCAAGCTATCAATACTTATGACAAGCTACAGAAGATAACTTCTTGGCTTAGCATCTTCCCCAGCTGCTGTACCATTTGCAAAAGAGAGGCAGAATCACAACAGCACCTCTTCATCACTTGCCCCTTCGCTGCTGTTTACTGGACCAAAATCTGCAACATTTTTGGATGGTTGCTTGTCTTGCGGGTGACCCACACACCCTCATTGCTTTTACCCTTGACGGTCATTCATTCAAGAACTCAAAAAAGGCTCTTTAAACTTCACTAGAGCCTTCTATTGGACACTTTGGAATGAACACAACCGTTGGATCTTCAAAGATCCTAGTTTTGATAATTTTTTTGAATCTCTTACCATCAATGTTCTCTTCTGGTGCAAATTAGTACCCCTTTTTGTAATTACGATCTCTCTTCTCCTTTTGCCACTTGGAATTGGGTTTTTGTAACTTCCTTTGGCATGGGGCTCTTCCCCCTTTTGTAATTTCATATTTTCTATGAAATAAATACCTTGTTTCTCATTAAAAAAAATAAGTCAATGATTTTTTCCCAGAAACAATTTGATTGATATATGAAGTTACATGAGAGGGGCAAAGACTCGAGCCTACGGAGTTACAATAGTTTCTATTCTAAATGATTTAAAAGAAAAGAAATGTTAAAGTCAATTATACATTTTATGCCTTTTTTAAAAAATTGATATGTTTCACTCTCTAATTTATAATTTTTGTTCTTATTTCTTTTCATGTTCCTTTTGTTTTGAAGAAAATAAATAAATAATAAAAGCCTGAACACTTTGGTTCAAGTATGTAACCGTTTTTTACACAAAAAGAAAAATACTGAGGCACATCTCCGTGGCCTCACTTCGAAGTAGCGAGGCTCCCGAAGTGGTCTTATCTTTGTGCGCTTCTTAAAACAATGTTTGACTCATGTCGGACTTGTATTCAATTTGTTCAACTAGTATATGACTCATGCCTATTGATCTTCACAAAGTGTCTAACATATGTCCAATATGTCCAACAAGTGTAGTTTGATATACATTAACCTAACTTGAAGTGTCCTAGTTTCTCCTTTTGCTTTTTGGCAGTCATCCATTCAGAAAGCAGAGTAAAATTTTTTTAAGTGCAACTTGTTAGAGAGTTCTATTCTGATATTTATGGCCTGAAAGGAACTGTAATCTTCAACAACGAGGAAAAATCCATTGTTCTGTTTCTTGATAATTTCATTTTAGACAGCCTAGATTTCAACATCAGTACTTGATCCTTTTGATTCTCTTTTGTAGCTTATTCTATCGTTTTTCTGTTATAATTTGGAGAGTGCTATGTATTGGATGGTAATTTCTCGTAGAGGTTTTTAATCTTTAAGTTTGATTACTTGCCAAATGCAACTTCTCAATAAACTGATAAAAAGCATGCCACTGTTTGATACTCTTGCGAACATAATTTAACTATATTTTGGTGGAATCTTCTGTTCAGGCTAATACGCATGTTAACGACCCTCAGGATTTAAAAGATGTCAAGCTTTGGCAGGTGCTTCCCCCCACCCACCACCACCTACACAACACACACACACACACCCAAAAAGAAAGAAAAAAAAAGAAACTTCTTGCTCTGAATATTTAGTGGAATCAGGTGTCTACCCTTCTAAAAGGACTGGAGAAAATAGCTGTTAGTGCTGACATTCCAATGTTGGTTTGTGGGGATTTTAACTCTGTTCCTGGAAGGTTTGTCTTCAGCACCGATGATTTTGCTCTCTAAGAGGTTCTCTTTGTAGTCATTTTGGATCTTTATTTGCTACTCAATTTTACTACTGAAATGTGTTACAGTGCTCCTCATTCGCTTCTTGCAATGAGGAGGGTAGAACCATCACATCCAGATCTAGCTGATGATCCTCTCAATTTATTTCGCCCACCTAGCAAGCTGATGCATAAGCTTCAACTGGTAATATTTTTCCATGAATCCTGCTTTGAAAACTTTTTTTTGTTGTTTATAATTTCTCTTGTGGTTTTTATTTAAATAGGATGGAATTAGTGAAAGTTAACTTGGGGCTAGATGAATATTCCTCTTTTAAAAGGCTCTGATTTTCCAGAAAACTGTTACAGGTTAGTGCGTATTCATCCTTTGCAAGAATGGGTGCTGGTATTGGATCAGAGAAGCAAAGGAAAAAACTTGATCCAACAACAAATGAACCCTTGTTTACAAATTGCACTAGAGATTTCATTGGCACCCTAGACTACATATTTTATACTGGTAATGTAACTGATCCGACTTCTAAGACTCAATTTTCTATAATTATTGCAATCATGCATACTTAAAATGTTACAAGGTCTCAATGATGGTTTAAGAAAATTTAAATTCATTATAAAGCAATAAAAATAATTAAAAATTAAATAATAAGTAATATACTAGGATTTCAATTTTAAAAATAAAGAATAATATAAATCTCATATATAATTATAATGAATGCCAAAATCCAATAATTGTTTAAAATTACAAAGTAGATGGTCCAACCAGAACTCAAATATTGAAAATAAAATAATTAAATTGCGGAAGACTAAATGACTGACCATGACCTTTTCACAACATATTCTCATCAACCATGCAGTATGCCCTTGCCATTACTTGAAAAACATTTAAAAAAAATGTTGAGTATTTTAACAAAGACTCAGTAAATAACCCAACCGACGGGTTAGATATGTAAACACATGCAATGCTCATGTGAGACTGACTTTATTAACATTTTTAGTCTAAGCTAACAACCTAATTATTATGGCATGTCATTATCAATCCTCTCAGTGACAACACACTCTCTCCCTTACTAGTGCCACCTCTGGAGTACTAGGATGAGTTCTTAGGGAACTCTACTACTACTTGATGATAGATGACACTCAATTAATGTAGCCAGACTCCCTCCCAACACCGACCCTCTAAATTGGGAGAGGTTGTCACTCATCAATTCAATCCGAGGTGACACTAGTAGATGGTCCAACCATAACTCAAATATTGAAAATAAAATAATTAAATGGCGGAAGACTAAATGACTGACCATGACCTCTGCACAATAGATTCTCATCAAACATCCATTATGCCCTTGCCATTACTTGAAAAATATCTAAAGAAAAGGTGGAGTATTTTAACAAATTCTCAGTAAGTAACCTAATCGACGGGGTAGATATGCAGTCATGCAATGTTCATGTGAGACTCACTTTATTAACATTTTCAGTCTAGGTTAACAACCTAATTATTATGGCATGTCATTAGCAATCTTCTCGGTGACAACACACTCCCTCCCTTACTAGTGGCATCTCTGGAGTACTAGTATGAGTTCTTCTTAGGGAACTCTACTGCTACTTGATGATAGATGACACTCAATCAGTGTAACCAGACTCCCTCCCAACACCGACCCTCTAAATTGGGAGAGGTTGTCACTCATCAATTCAATTCGAGGTGGCACTAGTAGATGGTCCAACCATAACTCAAATATTGGAAATAAAATAATTAAATTGCGAAAGACTAAATGACTGACCATGACCTCTTCACAACAGATTCTCATCAACCATCCAGTATGCCCCTGCCATTGTTTGAAAAACATTTAAAGAAAAGGTTGAGTATTTTAACAAATACTCAATAAGTAACCCAACCGACGGGGTAGATATGCAAACACATGCAATCATGCAATGCTCATGTGGTACTTACTTTATTAACATTTTCAGTTTACGCTAACAACCTAATTATTATGGCATGTCATTATCAATCCTCTCAGTGGCAACACACTCCCTCCCTTATTAGTGCCACTTCTACAGTACTAGTATGAGTTCTTCTCGGGGAACTCTACTACTACCTGATGATAGTTGAAACTCAATCAGTGTAGCAAGACTCCCTCCCAACACCGACTGTCTAAATTAGGAGAGGTTGTCACTCATCAATTCAATCTGACACACTTACTCCCTTACTAGTGCCACCTCTGGAGTAATAGTGTGAGTTCTTCTCTAGAAACCCTACTACGACTTGAGGTTAGATGACACTCAATCAGTGTAGCCAGGTTCTCCCTCAACTTCGACCCTCTAAATCGGGAGAAGTTATCACTCATTAATTCAGTCCGTGCAATATGCAAAACAGTCATGCATAGGTCCCAAAAGAACATAACAAACATATCATGCTCACGGTATTCAATTAATAGAATACATACGATACTTCGAAGGCACCCAAACACAATAATTAGGCAATACCTCTAGCATCCAACAAACATGCTTATACTTAATCATGACATTCAACGTAAATTCATGCATCATAAAGGAACACAAAGATCGTACATACTATGCTCATCAATATCATATCATATATAATACGTAGCAGGATATCATACAGTATAATAACAATCAATTTATTTAACCTAGCCCGAAAGCTTATCCGAGAGCAGAGCCACTTACTTTGGCTTTCTAAATAATCTTAAATTAATTCTTACTAGTTTGATTTATGTTTTTCAACAATATTTTGAGCTCACTGTTGGGAACTGCTGATGGGAGGATGAGAGAGAGAGCGAATGTGTGATAAATGATGGAGGAGGTTGACATGAAAGAGAGAGGAAAAGAGGAAGGAAAATTTATTTTGCGAAGAAAAAGACTTGGTGGTTAGAGTTTCATAACATGCATATTTATATAGTTTTTCACCAACTCTAATTCTAATCCAATTTGATATAAATTCAAAATTGCTACTATTTTTAACTATTTTTTTTCCCTAAAAGATAAAACTCTTCTTATTTTATCATATTGCATCTCTTATCTTATTTAAAATAAAATTCAAATAATTTTCATAATCTTTTCATAATCCTGTCTAAATAAAATTAATCAAATCTTAATTTAAAAAATTCATCTAATTAATATAATTAATTTTCAATCACTTAATAAATCTAAAAAATAACACCCATTAATAATCAGTTCAAATAACGAGACGTTACATGTAGGCATTTCCACACCAAGTATGGTGGGGTCTTTATTAATTTTTTTTACTACCTTCAAAAATCATTTTCTTTTCTTTCATCATTTATTTTTCCTTTCTGCTTTCAGAGGACTCCTTAACAGTCGAGTCTTTATTAGAGCTCCTGGATGAGGAAAGCTTGAGGAAAGATACGGCTCTTCCATCTCCAGAGTGGTCTTCTGATCATGTGGCCCTACTTGCTGAGTTCTGCTGCAAGCCTCGAAATAGACATTGAGACTTCGATGCAGGTAAAACTATTTTCTCATTATTTTTCAAATTCAATCTTAGTTCTTTCCCCCATTTAGTGGTTCCCTACTGACTATGGTGTGTTTTAGTTTAGCTTAGCACATGAGTCTCTAGTTTTATCTAACTTGAGGTTCTAGTTATATCCTGGATGGATGGCTGCTGAAAAAAAAGTGATTTTTAATGTTTAAGCTTCCATAAACTTTGCTATAGTGATCAGCTTGAGTTTAGCCGGCTCCTCAAGTTATTGTTTTGGAAATATTGTATTTCATTAAAGTTTTTTCTATGCTCTTCCATTTTGCTAGAGCTCTATTGCATGGATACTATCCTTAACACAATTAACTGGGACCATTTTCTTAGCTGTTTTAACTTTTATTAATCCATGAAAGAAAATGTTCTTTTTCCAATTTTTCTTTTTAGATATCTGAATTGAATTATGTTCAAATGCACGCAAAAATCGAAGGAATTCAACCCATATACTCAATTAACTAATCATTAAGAAATAAGATTCTATTTGAAAATGAATATAGTCTTAATTTCACATAGTTCGAAAAGACCTTTGAGGCTTGGTAAACAGCAGCAATCTGCGAAATAGTGAAGCTTCAAGTCTACATTTTTTTTGTGCTTGTGTTTGGTGGTATACAATCAGTGTTATAATTCTTAATATTATTGGCTATTTGTAGTTTAGATTTGAAGACATCCAAGACAGACAGCAATGAAATGATGTTGGATAAAGATGTAAGTTCTTGTAAGGAAGGACAGGATAGTAGATTGGTCAGGATGTTGTTTCCCAGGTAACTCCCTAAAAAAAAAAGGAAACATGCTCTGATCTGTTCTCCTCCTCGTCCTGTATTGCTTTGTTTCATAGAAAAGAAAGTCGGTATTTCTCCCCCCCTTCCCCAATTTACTTGCTTCTGATGTCTACTGGTTCACTATGAAAATCAAAAGCCATCATTCTCTTCTCTTTCTTCAAGTATTCATTTCTCCCACAAGTGCTTTATGATGGTCTTTCAATTTACATACCATTGTCTCTTTTTATTCTTTCGTATCTGTGTTTTTATGATTTAAAATGGGGAGCTGTTGGGGTGTTTATATAAAAACAAGGGACAAGCAAAGTATGGTCTCTCTGCATCTTCAATCGAAACACATTCATTTAATGCAGTTGAGTCCGCCTGTAACGAAGTTGCAAGAGTCCTTTACACAGAATGCTGAAATTCAGCGTATCATAATTATTATAGGTTAATCTTTTTATTTTAAATATTATCATATCATTGTACTTCAATTTCTTTTCCTTTGAACACCTCCTTTCTAGGCTTTTCAACAATAATTGTCCTCTTGATGTATTGTTGTATTTATCTTATTTTTTGTTTCGGAGAAAAATTAGGGGACATGCCAGATGATTTTAAGACAGGTCAGAAGTTAAGCAAATGCATATTTGAGGAAGAAAACAGATCATTGAAGTTATGATTGATTTTCCGTTTCTGATTCCTGACTGAATATTATGTGGTAAAAAAAGGCCATGATTTCCTTTGTTCTGTGCTTTTTTGATAAACATGAATGTATTTTCAGGATGGATACGCTACATTACATAATTGCATCTCTTCCACAGAAGTTCATAATTTTGCAGATTTTCCATAGCGTTGTATATAAAAGCTCTTAATTTGATAGCTTTCTTTTTTAGTTTGAGACTTTGCTGTGCTGGGAAATCTCCTTGAGCCATATATCAATTTGTAATTTTGTCTGGTCATGTTTACTTGAAAAGAATCAGCATTATTGAGACTGATAATCCCATTATGATCATTCTTGTTAAATTACAAATCTAGTCTCAACTTTCATCTCCTGTTTATTTATTTAGTGTGATTATGAACTTTGAATTATGATTTTCTATAGTCTAAATTATTAACATTGACAGTTAATTGATGATCAATGGTGTTTTTTTGGTATAGAAGGATGGAGAATTGAACCGTCGATGTGAAAGATAAGAGGAGCTTCTATTCAATCTACCGATCTTGGATGTTGAGATTTAATTAATGGTGTTAGTAATATAAATTATATAGAATAGCAATTTAAAATTATTATGAAACCTCTTTAAAGTATATAAATTTAATAGATACATAACAAAATTTCTTATTTAACCATATTTTTTCAATATAATAACAATATTAACGAATGATTTTGTACCCAATAGAACCCATACTAAATTGGAAATAAGGGATGCGATGTCATTAAGGGCCCGTTTGGTAACGTTCTCGTTACCTGTTTCTTGTTTCTGGTTTCTTGTTTCTTGTTTTTTTAGAATTAGAAATAGAAACATGTTTGGTAACTATTTCTGTTCTTTGTTTCTTTAAAAAAAGAATCAGAAATAAAAATGTGTTTGATAACTTGTTTCTTGTTTTTTAGTGAAATAAAATTTAGTACATATAATATAATAAATATATAACATGTATTAAAACAAATATAAAATCACTATAAATAATGTATAATATTTAATACAATTTCAATCTCAAATCAAAATTAAAATAATAATAATAATATATTTTATCTTTCAAATATTGTTTAAATTGATTAGTGTCATCTTTCACTTGAGTCAATTCACCTTAAATGATGTTAGCTTTACATAAGTTAGTTCAATTAGTCTAATTTGTTAATTATCCAATAAACTTTGTAAATTTTCAACAATCAATTTATTGATATATTTTTGTGTTTAAACTAGGTAATGAGACATTTATTTAAGGATAGACGATCGAACATATCCACATTTTTTTAATTCAGTAATAAACTTTTT
>JAOANK020000084.1:2173596-2198995 GCA_026257165.2 Telfairia occidentalis
TTTTTTGTTGTCTCTTTGAGTTGGTGTTGAGGCATATAAAGTCTCCCAATAGAGTAGTGGGTGTGGATTTTTTCTGAACAAGAAACCAACTTTTCAATTGAATAAAAAGGAATACAAGTTCAAAGAGATACAAACTCCAAAAGGAGGAAAAAGATAAAAAAAACAGCAAACATAAGAGAAAAAAGAGTGAGAAAACGCCAAAGGAAACAAAAGATGAAGCAAAATGATTCAAAACTTCTGAAGCCTTGCCCAATTAAGAAGGAGCAAAAGTGCTATCATCAGAACTCTGCAGAAAATGGCCATCTGAACCAGCTTTGGATGACTTGAGACTATGCTTTTCAAGAACTTTGACAATCTCTAGATTGTACTCTTTGAGAATTTCAATTTTCTGATTGAGATAAACTATTTTAAGGAGAACGGTCTCTTTTTCAATAGATTCCAGCCTTGAATCAAGAAGATCATTCCATTGCAAGAGAAGAACTATAAATTTATCGCTAGAATCCATTTGAAAGACGAAAGAGAAGAAAAAACAGCCTCTAGGTGCTCAAGGGGAAGCTTGAAGAAGATACAAGTATTGTACGGGTGCTTCCACGGAGATGGGAGAATAAAAAGAGGGAAAGAGACCCTTCAACTTCCAAGAGACACTTTTTTAGAGCTTTAATGAGGAAAACACGCCAACTAAAAATAAAAACTCTTCCCAACTTTTGGATTCTCGATGCAAGACTTCCAAGTGACGATTCTTCACCCTTGAAGCTGTAGCCTTTACAGATGGTTGAATGACACTAGGGAAGGGGCCAAATCATTCCTCAAATTTGAGACAACAGTCCTAGAAGAATCTACCACTATTGTTGTATGAGCATTGTCTAAATCTTCATTAAAGAGATTATTAAGCTCAAAGAAACACTATCAAAATTCTTAGTAAAATCAACAACATTCTGGAAATTTAAATTTGAAGGAGAATTGATGCTACACAGGTTGACAATAAAATCAGACTCGATATCTGAAAAGTCTCCATTTAAAGGTTCTTTGATGACTATCATTTGATGAAAAAATATTACCAGCAGACAAGGAATTGACCTTTGAGTTCTCTTAATCCCCACTGAATTAAATGCCTCACAAAGATTGGATTGAGGATAGTCCAAATTTAAATTTTTCGAAGAGGAGATAATCTTCTGAAATTTATGTCTAAGAGCCTTCATACTATACTCTTTGAACTTCCCATGAATTTAGAAATAAACCTTTTGTAGACTGTGAAATAGGCTTGGAAAGTGAAGGGTCTAAGTTGTTGCAATTAATGGAAAGCAAATAATCAATAATGGGCTGCATCCCTTTTGAAACAACACAAATCTCTTTTTCCGGATTATTAGTCTAAGAATTGTTAATAATCAAGGACTGGGCATTAGAGGGCTATTGGACTCTTCGAGAATCCCAACATCAATACTGCTGACTGACCTAATATTTTTTGGCAAAGGGGGAGATGTTTCCAAACGTTTAAAAGGAGACTCTTCAGTTGCCATGGAGACCTGGATACCATCAAAGATATCTAAATCATTGGGCTGTGGAACCATTTCCTGATGAGAAATAAATGCACAATTATTTGAAGAAGACTTCACTATCTTAGCCATCGGGGGATGGACCTTTGGAATTTCAAAAGGAGCTTGATCATTTAAATTCACATTGGTAACTCAACAACCTTAGAATTAATATCCAGCGGTTTTGTTTTTTAAGAATCACAAACGATATTCATGCCTTCATAGGAAGTAGCAAAATCACGAGCCCCATCAGCCTCTAACTCTTGAAGGAAATGATCCTCAACCGAAACATTAAATTCATTGCAATTAGCAAATGGGTCTGGGGTTGAAAGAGGCAATTTCGATTGGGAAAGAACCCTTTCATCTTCCAAAATCAGATTAAGACTGTTCAAATCAAGCATATTTGAAGAATCTTTCAGATCAAAATTGCAACTTTTGAAGGAATGCAACTCATCCACAATATAAATGCTAAAATTCTCCTGACGTTTATCTTGGATATCAATAGAAGCTGGGAGAAAATCGCAAAAAATTATTTTGACTTCTAAGAATACTGCATGACAATCCAAACACTTAAATGTCTGGGAAGAGATACCTAAGAGACCCCCACAGTAGCTGCCAATTGCCTCAAAGCATCTTTCGAACCAATATTGCAAAGGTAGGTTCAAGATTTTGGTCCATCCTCCATAGCTTAATACAAATTGTTGCTTGCTATGCTTCATCTCATCCCACTTTTCAATTTTTAATCGAAAGTTCACTATTGACCATTTTTCCATGGCTTTAGAAACTCTTTTATCTTCCATTTGAAGCAATGCTTTATCCACCATAAATGGATTAACAACACACTTTACTCCAAATGCAATATGTGGCAGCTATTATGTGGAACAAGTCTTTATCATCGTTCCTTGTTATTATGGCAAAATTTTGTCAAATCTCTTTCCTATGAGCTTTGGTTGGAAAGGAATAATCGGGTATTTGAAGGCAAATCCAGATTGTGGGAAGACTGTTAAGATACCACTAAGTTCAAGGCGTCTACTTGGTGCACTCTCTCCAAACTTTTTGCCGGCTATCTTGCTTTTGATATTTGCTGTAATTGGAATGCTTTTATTTTCCATCTTAGTCTTTTTGTTTCCTTTATTTTCTTTCACTCATTTGGAGTTTGTTTCACTCTTTGAACATTGTATTTTTTCATTTTATCAATGAAAAGTTGTTTCGTGTTCAAAATTATTCACACTTGCCTTCAAAGTGTTTTTCCAAGGCTATTGAAATATCATTCCAATCATCATGGGCTTTAAACCTATATCTACCAGTTTGATATTAAAAATGTTTTTCTCAATAGAGACCTTGAAGAAGGGATATATATAAACTTACCACTTGGCTTAACCATTGGTAAGTATGCTCTCCCCTCTCTCCTCTCTCCTCTCTTTTCTCTCCTCCCCTCCTGGTGGCTTTTTTCGACGACCTTCTCCGTCTAAGTTTGTCTGAATTCCAAAAAATTCACTTTCCAATTATGTTGAGCTCTATATCTTTTCAAGTTGTTTTATGTAGATTTATGGTAGAAAGGATCATGGAAATCAAAACTTTGCAGAGTTGATAATTTTTTCTGTGCTTGGGTTGTAAATAATCAGTTCTTCCCTCCAAGGGGCATCTAAGGTGTCCATGGAAGAGTATTGTGAAGATTTGGTCCTTGGTAAAGCATTTTTCTGCAGTCAAGCTTGGAAATGGGAAAAAACTTTCTTTTTGGCATTATGTTTGGTTGGATGTCTCTCCATTAAAGATCTCTTCTCCTAATTTATTCAAGGTAATTTTTGACTCTTCTTGCTCGGTTAACAGTGTTTAGGATTCTTTTTTAAGTCTTGGAAGATCGAAACATGGAGGAATTTAAAGGATGTTGAGTTGGTTGAGTTTTCCTCTTTGTTGGCTCTTCTTAACTCTGTTTTTTGAGGGATGTGGAAGACTCTTTGGTTTGGAAATTGGATTCTTCTGGACTTATATTTAGCTGGGTGGAAATCAAAGAGCCTTAGAAGAGTCAATGTATTTGCATGAATTTTATGTTTTGGGCATTTGAACACCTTCGTAGCAATTCAAAAGAAGCTACCCTATGTCCCTATTCTTCTGTGCTTCCATCAGTGTGTGTCCTCTGTTTTGGTGCAGAAGAAAGTCAAGATCATTGGCTCTTCAAGTGTAGATTTGCTTTGCATTGCTGGTTTTCTCGTTTTCGCATTTTCAACATCCGGTGGGTTTCTCGAATGATTCAATAAGTTTATTTATTCAACTTCTCTATCGGTATTTTATTTCTTCTCATTGAAGACTTCTTTGGATAAATGTTGGAAAGGCTATTTCTTCAGAGTTGTGGTTCAAACATAATCAAAGGATTTTTGAGAACAAGAGTCGATCTCGGGAAGAGTGTTTTGATTTGGCAAAATTCAAAGCTTCCTTATGGTGTTCTTTAGCTAAATCTTTTGACTCTTTCTCTCTCTCTAAGATTTGTAATAATTGGGCTGCTTTCATTAGTATGTTTGATGCCTTTTAGTTTCTAATTTTTTCTTTGTTTTCATTGTCACTCACTCGGGAGTTTTGTTATTTGTATTTTTTCCTTTTCATATATCAATGAGGAGTGGTTTATTGTTCAAAAAGAAAAATATATGATTCTGAGTTTCCGTGTGCTAATAACATAGAACACAAATGGATAGTTGAAGAGACAAATAAGGAGATTTTATTTGAATTACATCAGAGGTTTTTAAGCTACTGGATAATAGAATCTATATGATGATATTAACTCTTTTTGGACTTTTAGATTTCCAACGAGTTGTAGTAAAATCTTTTGATCATGGAGAAGAAGAAACCAAGTGGTTAAGAAGAGAGCTGACCGAGAATAAGCCTCGTGAGTCTAAACTCCATTTCTTTGAATCTTCATGAGTATTAAGGGAGATGAGATTTAGATCATCAATAAGTGAACTAAACTCAATAATTTCTACCTCCTTCAACGGCCTACGAAGAACAATATTCCAAGTAGAGCAAGATGGATCCCAAAAATCAGCAATAACACCATTTGGAGGTAGGAGCAGCTTAAAGATAAGGGGAAAGCTGGACATGAAAGTAGAATGACCCAACCAAATATGCTGCCAAAAAAGTATTCTTCTACCATTGCTCACTTTAAATAAAACATGTTTCTCCATAGAATTGCAGATAATGGAAACATTATGCCAAGGACTCTGAATACTCGACTTCTTGCCGATTGAGTGCCAACCAAACTAATCATCTCCATAAATGCTTTCAATTACTAGATGCCAAGGAGAATGAGGCTCTTAATAAGACACCAGCCCCATTTGGCTCGGAGAGCCTTGTTCCGAGACAAAATACCCCCAATTCCTAGACCACCATCTGCAAATGGCTTAGAACAAGTTTTCCATCTAACCAAATGATATATTTTACCACTGTTGTAGCCTTCACAGAAGTAATTTTGCAGCATTCATTGACAATCCAAGCTTACAGAAGAAGGCATTAGAAATAGTGATAAGTAATATAACGGAATGCTTGATAAAACAGAAAAACAAAGAGTCAAACTCCCATCTCGTGATAAATGAAAACGTTTCCATCTATCAATCTTCTTCAGACATTTTTCTTTGATTGGCTGTTGGGAAGAGGCATTCTTTGGATTTCCTCCAAGTGGTAAACCGAGATAAAGAAATGGGAGGCAATCCACCTTACAATTTAATCTTGATGAAAGCTGTAAAACTCTTGAATTTTCAATGTTTAAACTGCAAATGGAAGATTTATTCCAATTTATCTTGAAGCCTGAGCACCATTAAAAAAATTCCACAGTTTGAATTAAGAAATTGAGCATTGAATCATCATTTTTACAGAATAATAATGTGTCATCAGCAAATTGAAGGATAGGAATATGAGTAGAAATGGGAGCCCGCTTTAAAACCTTCATATAAGCCTTTATGAAAAATGTTATCAATGAGCATACTTAAGACATCACTTGCTAAGAGAAATAAGAATGGTGATAACAGGTCTCCTTGTCTAGCCTCTAGTTGCCAAAATTTCCCCCTAGGTCTTCCATTAATGAAAATTGAGAACTTTGGGTCCCTAATAGAACCATTAATCCACCATTTTGGTGATGGATTGCTTAAGTTGCATGCTCTCCCATGCTTCAAAGAATGGTATTATTAAGGGATACGATATTGGCCATAGCCTCAACATCCACCATCTTCTATTTGCTAACGATAGCATTCTATTCGCCTCCCACACGAAGGAAGATCTTGATAGCCTCTTCAACATGGTCAGCCACTTCAAATTGGCTCCAGGGCTCAAAATCAATCAGCATAAATCTGAATTCTTGGGGATCAATGTTGATTCCTCTTGGGTGGAAGCTCTTCCTAGTCGTTTTGGTTGCAAGGTGGGATACTGGCCTTCATCATATTTGGGTCTTCCTCTCTATGGGAACCCTAGATGTGAGCTCTTTTTGGCATCCTATTGTGGAGAGAGTAGAAAGGAAGCTACAAGTATGGAATCATTCTTTTATTTCTAAAGGTGGTTGTACAAAACAATGAACCACTCTCAATCATTGATAAAAACTCATGGACCTCTCTGCACTAGTATTCAAGCATTAGCAATAAGATCCACAGGTCCCCACAAACGAGCCATTTGCGTCCAAGAGATGACCATAAACCTCCATTTTCCTTTCTCTGATCTACTATTACTACCATTCCCCACTTCGACGAATGCTCAACCAGTAAACAAAATCCTTTTGCTCACCATCTTCATCAAGCAAGGCCACTACCCTTTTCGAATATGCAACATTCGAAGGAACTTCACGAATTAAAAGATCATATTCATGAGAGAATCATCCTTTTTGAACAACTAAAGGAGTAATATTTTTCTTGAAAAATTGAACAAAGAACCTTTCAGTAGCTTCACATGCAAAGATTGAGCAATAAATGAATTTTTACCAAAAGACAGCAGACTTCAACCAACTCCTCAACTCAAAAATAATTCCTTTAACAAAAAGGAATATTCATCAAAAGACAACAACCTTCTCCAAATGATCATCCACAAAATAATTCTTTTTTCCCACCAACTATATTAAAGAAATTCCTTTGTCTCACCAGCTTCCATAAAAACAGACCGAGAGAAATAAATGTGATTATGCCAGCAACTTCACTTGCAAAGGTCGAGCAATAAAGAAATTTCCTCCAAAAGACAGCAGCCTTCTACACAACCTCAAAATTAATTCATTTTTCCCACCAATCACATTAAAAGGTCACTGCTGCAATTGTCCAACAAGCCATCATAATAAAGAAATAAATGTGGTTGTCTTACTCTCATCCGAGCCATCATATCCAACCTCCCTCTTTATTATCTCTCCCGGTTCAATCTGTCCAACAAGGCCATTGCTGCAATTGAAAGTACATATAGAAGATTTCTTTGGAGTGGCAACAAAGAAAATCCAAAGATGAGCCACCTTTCCTGGTCCAAAGTTAAGAAACCTCTCACTGAAGGAGGATTGGGGATCACTGATATTAAAATTCGCAACAAGGTCTTCTTGGCCAAATGGGTTTGGCGATTTCAAAATGAAAAAGAGGCTCTTTAGCGTTCGATGATTTTTGCTAAATATGGTGCTCATCATTTAAACCAAAAGGTGGCCACAAACATCAGAGCTTCATCGAGAAGCCCTTGGAAATTCATTACAAATATGGTGAGCTGATCTACAATAATGTTAATTACAAGATTTGGATTATACGAACAGCACTTGGATTCCCAATTTCCACAGAAACCTAAAGGAGGGAGAAATATTAGAGTGGGCTACTTTTACATCCCAGACATCATCATTCAGCCTTAGCAACAAGCAGAGTTTTAAAAAGCTTCGTGACGTGCACGCCCTCGGGCGCGGTCTTTGCACCTCGGTTAATACAGCCCATTGGAATGAAGCCATTTGGGTTTTCACGAGCTTTGAACCGGGCATTCTCAGACTATAGATCATCTCCTTTGACCTCTTCACCTTCCACAATGCTGTTGCAAAGCTTCGCCAATGAGAGAAGCACTTTGTTGGTTTTGAGAAAAGGCGGCACATCTAGAATGGTAATCCAACCTTCCCCGAATGCTGAACACAGTCCCTTTGCCATATGCATGTAATCCCATGTATGAATCATAAAATCTTTATAGTTTAAATTCTTTTCCTTTCTTAACAATTAGGTTAGCCTTCTTACTTCCCCCACACAACCCCATAGCTAAGTTATCGCAAAACAGTTTTAGAACTACTCCTACCTTTAACCTTTTGTCGAATTCTTCCTTAATAGATGCCACACTACTGTGCTGAGTCGTTTTTTGAAAATAAATGTCATCCTACAGTCGAACACAAGACCAGAGACAAACTCCCCTTAGACTTCAACTTCATTTGACCAACCTTCCGCTTTCTTTGGCCTCTCAATCCTTCTAGGACAAGCCAAAACCTGCACACATCAATAGGATTATAGAGTCCTATTGGTTTAGGACTACTCCTACCTGGAACCTTTTGTCGATTTCTTCCTTAATAGAATGTCACGCTACTGTGCTTAGTCGTTTTTTTTTTTAAAAATAAATGTCATCCTTCAGTCGAACACAAGATCAAAGACAAACTCCCCCTAGACTTCAACTTCATTTGACAAACTTTCCACTTCCTTTGGCCTCTCAACCCTTTTAGTACAAGCCAAAACTTGCACACTAGAACCAATAGGATTATAGAGTCTTGATTCCCCTCCCCTTTGAAAGACCATAGAAGAGGGGAAGCCAGCTCTTGAAATTACTCTCCACTGGAATGAATAACAGAGTCCTTCTCTCTTTAAAGGGTTCCACCAAAATAAGGCCAAACCTACATCTAGCAATGGATAAAAATTGGAAAAGGATTAGAGAGGAGTTCAATCTTCTTCTTCTCCAAAAACCCAACGAAATTTGCCCTCTAACCACCATCACAAGACAATCCCTAAGCCAAGCTACAGTGCCCAACTCCAACTCTAAACGTGTTGTTCAATCCCTTTTCTTTTCTTCAATAATCATCTTCCTACCACGTACACTTCTGCTTAGAAGAAAGTTTTTCCAATAACAAAAGGACCTTCTTCATGATGACCCACCTCTCTTTTCCATAGCAGAAAACTTCCTCAACACTCTCTGGAAAAGTCATCGGAGATACGTCGGCTGACCCAAGGTCACCATAGATATAAATTGTGGAAGACTCAATGTTAAAGAAGACCGTGGCAACAGGTTCCAGAAGCTTTAACATCTGCTAGTAATTTTCCTGCTCAATAGGATGTCATTTGACTAGTCAACAACCATGGTTCTTTAAAGCATGCATGAGGCTCTCATATGTTGGGAGGATGTTATTTCTATTGGTTCCACTGTAGCTTAAGTTCTTGATTTCTAAGTGGAACTTAAGGTAGTTCCGTCCTTGTGATTGAGTTGTGATGGACTCCCTATTATTATAATGTTTATTAAAGCAAGAGGGTTAAAAGGGTTCACTAGCGAGAGCTCCCCGGGGGGGTGTCATCAATTAAAAGTAGTGTTGTGATAAGAATAAAGAAATTTCAGTTGTCATTAATTATTGCCATTGTTTTCTGATAGGTATCTTTACTAACTTGTTCAAAAATACAATATGAACAATGATGAGCAATTCGAGTGGATCACACAACTCTCTTAAGTTCTAGACTTATGTACAAGACAAAAACTAGATACCTATCTTCTCTACAAATACGCATAGAACACCCAACAAAGTAACTAACTAAAGGAAGTTACAACTTCCTTGACCCAACATATTAAATATTTAAAATACAATTTAAACAACATAAGAACTAACATAAAACACAACTTTATTAGTTTCCAACTTTGCCCTTCTTCCTATAACATACTTTGCGAATAGGAGGCCCAATATTTTCTTTGGATAAGATAATTATTGCCAATGTGAAAGCTTCGTAGTCATCACCTATGGAATTTAAGATTGTGTACTGATGCATGCAAATTCTAATATTTCTTGTGTTTGTCTCGCTGTCTCTCTTATTATTCGTTTTTCTTTTGTGTTTTGATTGCTATAGTTCAAATGCTATTCTTGTTGACGAGGCTCTTGTTCAAAAAGATGACATTATTTTCATCAAGTGTGGAAGCGAAATTGTTTCTGGTCCTGCCCGAGATGGTTAGCATTTTCTAGAACTCTTTTTTATGTGTGAGAGAGAATAATTTTGTCTTCAAACAATTGAAGTATCATAGGATGGAATCCTCTTTAATTTGTTGTATGAAAGTAAATTGTTTACCTTACTAGTAATTAACGTGCATAACTCAGGTTGTCCTCCAATAGTAGTTAAAAATTTGCGTCAATTGAACTTTAATTGGATTAACTACCGTCTGAGTTATAGAGTGATATTATCTAATTCGAAAGTTAAGGTAATTCTTGAAAACTTATATTCATCTCCAACAATAATACCTGAAAGGCATTTCTCTATTTTATAAGATCTAAACCTAGCCATTTGACAAATATCAATGAAAATATCATTACAACATAGGAAAAAAAAGGGAAGAAAAGTTGGTTGTTATGTCTTTCCCAAAATTGGTTCATTTTGTGTCCTATTTTTAATTTATTTTATTTTTTAAATTATTCATGGACTTCTCTCTTATCTCCAAAAATTTAGAATTCCTTCCTTGAAATTTAATTCAAAGATATGTTGCTTTTCTTCCATCAAGATCATCTCAGTAGGATTAAGGGCTGAATTTTGACTCAGTTTAATTCCCAAGATTTGACTTAAATTGCTGTTTCCTTCGAGATGATGTATCATTCTACCAAGATGGCTCTATGTCCGGATCAATCAATGATCCCGTTAGATGAGAATGTAGTTTTATATGAATATGGGGACCATACATATGAAAGTTGGCGTGGGAAATATATGCAGAACATGATCGAAATGAAAACTCATATCAAATAAGTTATGCATTTGAAATAGATGGCAGGTTTCCCTCGGAACTGAGTCTAATTTTTGCCAAGAGTTGATATGAAAAGGAAATCTAAGGTTAATTATGAATTCCACTCGATCAATATGGAAACTCTGATCAAATGAGTTATCCAATTGATTGTTCATAGTTTGTAAACATGGCATCCCTATGTTTTTTTTGTCCCAACTAGATTATTCAAGCAAAGTGAGGAACTCATGTGTGACTTCCTCTTGGAAGGGGCTGGATTAGACGGAAGCTCTCACTGATGATGAAACATTGTTACTCTCTCCTAATATGAAGGGGGACGCGAGAATCAGGAGGCTCAAAGAGAAGAATAGAGCCCCCCTCAGCAATTTGCTTTGGAGATACCTTTATGTGCTCGATGACTTTTACACTAAAGAGTTGGGTTGCTTTCCTGAGCTTGGAAAGCATTCAAACTCAACAGTTTCTTGGTCCCACATTGTTAAATTATCACTGTTTTTTCTAGCCAATTCAAAAAGAGTGTATGTGAAGGATCAAGTACCCTTCTCTAGCGCCACGATTGAATTGCGATTGGATGTTTGTTTAACCTCTTTCCAGGATTTTATTCAATGACTTTACATTAAAGCACCACTATCAAGGAAGCTAGAGATTTCTTTAATAACAGGTTGTTTATCCATGAAGGCGAGCTTTATCGAAACAGGGAACTTAATGATTGGTTCAGGCATCTTAGTTACCTTGTAGAGATCACATTCAAAGATAGGAAGGATTCTGTGCTTTTGACATTTGGATGAATCCAGCATCCTAATGGTGAGCTCCATTTCCAATCATCTTATCAAAGGGCAAGAAGTTCTCCCCTCACAATTTACGATAGTCTTTGTGTCTCTACACTGTCAAAGAAATGTATGTTTTTCTCATGGTTTCGAAACTTGGGTGGTTTTAATATCAATGACAGAATTTAGAAAAGAAATCCTAATATCAAGCTGAATCCTAATTGGTGTATTCTCTGCGAGAAGAATTTGGAAATGGTGGATCATCTTTTTCTCATGTGTTCTATCATAAACAGTCCCTGGGTTAAGTTTTTTTGGATTTTTTCTAGTTCTAGATTTCTTTTGGTAGGCATGTTGATCAACAACATATTGAAATTCTCTGTTGTTACTTTCTTAGTTTGGGAGAAAACTATTCGGGTCAATGGTTGCAGTCTTTATTTTGGTACACATGGCTAGAGTGCAACTACAGAAATTTTAATTTGATAAATTGCCAACCCAACACCTTTGGGATTCTGTTGTTCTTTTAGCTCCATCTCTGTGTACCAAATCTATTTTCTTTTTTGTAGAGAAATATTTGAAGAGAGATGTTAGAGAGAGATGGGAGTTAGATAGATACCATTTAACAAACTAAAAATCCTCATTACCATATTCTCAGATTTTAGGAATAGTTCATTTACATTATCAAAAAGTGTGAGACTCTCTTAAAATTGAGGATGGGGTCAAAAGTCTAAAAATGCTCTTTTTTTTTTTTAATAAGAACCGACCTTTTTATTGATATAATGAAAAGATACAAAATGTTCGAGGAAAATAAACTTCCAAGTGAAAGAAAATAAACAACAAAGATAAATAAAATTTAAAAAACAGAAAGCCTATTATTGCAACTCTAATGAGATACTTGAACTCATGAAATCTGAGTAGTCCTCGGCTTTTTCATGTTAAAGCCAACCTATGTAATCAATCGAAAGTAATACTCGAAATAGAAGAACAAGTAGGCGACATTGCATGCTGGGGAGCCATCCATCTAGGTTTACGAACCAGCAGAGGTCATTGAAATATGAAGTGATTTGGAGGAGTTCGAGGATGAGGGATCTAGCGTCTAGTCTTGCAAAGCCAACGGCGAGAATTGTTGGGTATGCAAGTGTTGAGTGATAAATTTTGTGACCAATTGAAAATTTACACATTTCTTCAAATTAAATTAAAAAACATAAAATTGAAAAATCAAATGATGTCAGTTGTCTATCACAAGGTCATCCTTCGATATAACTTATCTTCATTTCTCTTTATTTCTTTTTGTCATATGAAAATGCTGGCAAAGGTTTGGATTACGAGAGCTTAGTAGGAATAAGGATCTAATGAAGACGTTGGAGTCAAGCAGGGGAGTTTTGTCACACCCTCAAGATTTAAGATCTCGAAGGCCTTGGGAACATAGAGGTTAGGTCAAGTTTAATGGTGGGGCAATGTGTTGCAAACATTGATTCGTAGGTGAAAACCCAATTAGCATGGTACATGGTTGGAATGGCCTGAGGTGGTCACACACACCAACATTGGTAGGCGACCAATGTGTGGCCTCTTGGGATGGCATGACTTGAGTGGTGAACAAGAACGCTTGTTTAAGAACCTCACAAGGATAAGAAGCTAGCACATGGGCAATGAGCGTGGACGAGTAGTGCTTGAGAAAGTCACTTCATGGGTGTAGACACCATCACTTGTAGGCATAAGACAACCAAGTTCGAGATAGGTTGTACGCCCTTTTGGCGCACGCAGCTTCCCGCCTGGCAACTTATCCATGCCCTATCTTCGGCTAGGTTGTCCTTCCCCTCCGAGTGATAGTGCCTTCGCCCATGAAGTGACCTTTTTGATCACTAGTTCATGCTTGTAGCCCATGTGCTAGCTCTCCATCTGTTGTGAGGTTCTCGAAAAGTGTATTCGTGTGCCACTCGAGCCATGTCGCCCCGAGTGTCCACGCATTGGTCTATTGCCAATGTTGGTTTGTGAGCTTACCCCTCGCTTGAGTCATCTAAACTCCTCGGTGGATCCTTGTTCCTACTAACCTTTTATAGTCTGAAATATTGTCTACCTTTTCATATGACATAGAGAAAAAGATAATATCATAAAACTAAAGATAATAACGAGAGGTTTGACCTTCCTCGTCAAGCCAATTTATTTAGAGGAAGAAATTTGAGAAAAACATGAACATAGTATCGCTTCCTAGATGCTTTTATTTAGAGGTGCCCTGTTCTGGTCTTGCCCCTCATGATTGGGGGAGTATAATGTTCGTACACCCCTCTTTACCCTACTCATGACCCTTTGGCCTCTGTGCCAAGTCAAGGGTTGAATGAACCCTCCTAGTCTCTTTGTGGTTCATTCCTTCTGTTTGGACAGTTGCTTGGTGCGTAAAACAATTTTTCTCATTGGCTTTGTCAGATTGGATGCTAGATCCCTTGTCCTCGGACTTCTCCGAATCACTTGATATTTCAACGACTTCCTTCTGGTTCTTGTGAATGTAATTGATGGCTTCCCCGCCATTCACTGTCCACCTCTTCATTCTTTTTTTTTTTTTTTCGGGTTACTTGCGGTTTATTTTGTAGGTTTGTCTTAACATGTTCTACCTCTTCTCGTAACATTTGCAGATCATATTTCAGGCTTTCAATGCAACTTAAGGTAGACTCATAAATTGCCACTAAGTTGTTACTTGTTGAGATCATGTTGTCTCCAATATTATGACACAATGTCCCTGTAATGCCTTCATATCTTCAATTCGGGCTAGGTGGTGTTCCATTATCTCCTCCAGGGAAGTAGCATGGGGGTTGGTCAGATGTAAATTTTCCTCGTGGAACGCTCATCCTCTCTTCAAGTTGATGGATCCGCTCTTGAAGTGCCTTTGCCCTTGACATGGTGAGTAAATGCGCCTATCTTCTTTTGAGATGAAACTTGATTCCACTTTTTGGATGGAGTGGGTCTTGAATGAAACCTAGCTTTGATATCACTAGTCACAGCGTTGAAAACTGCTTTATCTTTTGTCTTTTTGGCTCTTGTGCTCCCTAGGGCATCCTAACTCTCACAATTGCACAAAGAAGAAAAGATGGTGGAAGAATAAACACAGCCAAATAAAACTTTCTCGTACTCTTACTCACAGATATCAAGTTTTTACACGACTCAAGCCTTGTCACAAGGTTGAAAACAGGAGTACATATTTTTTTTGGCTTCTATGCGGCCTAAAACCCTGTCTTGGTACAACCTACCACCAACAAGAAAGTAAGAGAAGATAGGTCCCGAGATTAGAATACCTTCAAGTATCAAATAATGAAATTAGCGTTCTTCATTCTCATAATGGAACTAAACGAAAAAATATGGTTACTTTTTGAAAGTTGAGACCAAAATGTCCAAAATGGTTACTTTTTGAAAGTTCAAGGACCAAAATGGACATTTTGAAAGTTGAGGGACTAAAATAGAACAAATCTAAAAGTTCAGGGACCAATATAAATATTTTGAAAATGGTTTGTAACTTTCATTGATGTTTGGGGGCCCTCTATAGTTGTGGCTCATAGTGGGAAAAGATGGTTTGTGACTTTCATTGATGATCACACTCGTTTTTCATGAGTTTATTTATTGGAAAAAAAATTGAAGTGGAAAAAAATCTGACGTGTAATATATTTTTAAATATTTTTACAATATGATTGAAACTCAATTTAGCATTCTGCATTGTTATAATGGAATTGTATATTTCAATGAACATATGAGTGAGTTTTTACAAGATAAAGACATTGTTCATCAATCTACTTGTCGGGACACACCTTAACAAAATGGTACTGTTGAACGAAAAAATAGGCATTTTTTGGATGTTGCTAGGGCAATAATGTTTTCTATGCATGTTCCAAAGTGTTTATGGGGAAAATCAGTTCTAACAGCTGCCTACCTTATAAGTTGAATGCCGACTAGAGTTTTAAGTTTTAAAACTCCTCTTAATGTTTTGGAAGCAATTTTTCCAACAACTCATTTGCACTCTTACCACTCAAAGTTTTTGGATGTACTACTTCTGTGCATATACCTAGTATGTTTCGGTCAAAATTAGATCACAAAGCTATTAAGTGCATTGTTTTGGGCTATGCTTCTAGCCAAAAAAGGTATAAATGTTTTGATCCTCATACAAAAAAAATTTATGTGAGTATGGATGTATCGTTTTCAGACGATCAACCTTTCTTTACCCTATATCATTCTCAAGGGGAGAAACAAACTTTAGAGGATAATTTTTGGATGTTTATGTTCCTCTGCCAAAAATGATTTATCTTGATTTTACTAATCGTTCAACTCCTAGTATAGAAATTTCTAATTCAAGGGAAGAATTACTACAAATAAAGTCTATTGACTTAAATCCTGAGTTTAAGTTTTATACGAGAAGAAGACTCAATTAGACAAACAAGGACCAGATAACGGACTCATCACAAATCCAATATGAAACTTCGAGGGATGATTCTAACGTTTCAGGTAACCAATCTGTCCCTCCAACTATTGAAAATGTCTTACCTATTGTGTCTGATCTTGATGCCCCTATAGCTTTAAGGAAAGGAACTCGAGCTTGTGCTAAATACCCAATTGAAAACTATATGTCCTATAAAAGACTATCAAATAGTCATAAAACTTTTGCATATAGTATAACCAACTTGTTTATTCCAAGAAACATATAAGAAGCCTTAAATGATCCAAATTGGAAGTGACAGTTACGGAGGAGATGAATGCTCTAAGATAAAATTGTACATTGGAAATATTAGACTTGCCAAGAGATAAGAAAATAGTGGGATGCAAATGAGTTTTTACCATAAAATGCAATGCTGATAGCAGTGTTCAAAGATATAGGGCAAGGCTAGTTGCAAAAGGATTTACACAGACCTATGAGATTGATTATCAGGAAACTTTTGCTCTTGTGGCAAAAATTAACTCTATTAGAGTACTTTTATCTCTTGTAGCACATTTAAATTGGCCTCTTAACCAGCTTGATGTAAAAAATGCTTTTCTCAATAGTGACCTTGAAGAAGTATTTATGAGCTTGCCACCTGGTTTTGAAATTGATTTTGTTGAGGACAAGGTATGTCGACTAAAGAAATCTCTATATGGGCTCAAACAATCTCCAAGAGCATGATTTGAACGATTTGAGAAAGTAGTTACAAGCTTTGGATTTCTTCAAAGTCAAGCTGATCACACTATCTTTTATAAGCATTCTGCAAATAACAAGATTGCAATTTTGATTGTCTATGTAGATGATATTATCCTCATAGGTGATGACGAAGTAGAACTAACTACCTTAAAGAAGAAACTTGCAAGCGAATTTCAAATCAAAGACCTAGCGACACTAAAGTGCTTCCTAGGCATGGAGTTTGCAAGATCCAGAAAAGGTATGTTTGCAAACCAAAAAAAAATATATCATTGATTTACTTGAAGAAACAGGTTTACCTGGATGCAAGGTAGCCGAGACCCCTATGGAATCTAATCCAAAATTGTAAGCTGCAAAATAAGAAGTAAAAGGTAAAGAACGATAGCAAAGACTTGTGGGAAGACTCATATATCTACCTCGCACACGTCTAGATATCGCCTTTGCAGTGAGCATGATAAGCCAATTTATGCACTCACTAGGAGAAGTTCACTTTGAAGCTGCTTCCAAAATTCTGAGATATCTAAAGGGAACCCCAAGAAAAGTTATATTGTTTAAAAGACTCCACCATCTCCAAGTTGAAATTTATACTGATGTTGATTGGGCAGGAAGTACAATAGATAAAAAATCTACTTCTAGTTATTGTTCTTTTGTTGGAGGTAACTTAGTCACTAGGTGAAGTAAAAAATAAAATCTTGCGGCCAGAAGCAGGGCTGAAGCAGAATTTAGAGCAGGCCAATGACATTTGTGAAGGTATATGGATAAAAAGGCTACTTGAAGAGTTGAAAGTCTTTCAGATGACACCTCTACGAGTTTTTTGTGACAATAAGGCTGCAATATCTATAGCTCATAATCCTGTTCAACATGATAGGACAAAACATATCAAAGTTGACAAACATTTTATAAAAGAAAAAATTGATATTGGTGTGATATGTATTCCTTATCTCCCAACCCTAGAGAAAACTGCTGATGTATTGACCAAAAGACTACCAAAAGCACAATTCAATTGAATGATTGACAAGCTGGCAATGGAAGATATATTTGAACCAGCTTGAGGGGAGGGTTGGTTTTTATTAGCTGTAAATACTTAAATTAGTTGTAATTATTAAATGTTTTATATTATTCTTATTCTTCTTTCCTTTTGTGTATTGGACCTTTCTTCTATATAAGAAGGTCCTGTATTTCTTACAAAAATCATTAGAATACAATTATATTATTTCATCAAATTCACAGTTTTCTTCTCGAATGGCGACTCACTATGTCATCATGCACTAAATGCCAAAGTAGAAGAAAGCAAAAAGTGGCAAATTTTGCATTCTTCTAATTTGGTTGATGATTTTTCCAATTTTACCTCATTTGATCAGCTTTGTGTAAATTTTCAAGACGGAAAAAATGCTCACAAAATTTTGAAGAAATTCAAGATGCTGACATGCAGAGAAACTTTTACTCCTTTGATATTAAATTTGAATATCTTGAAGAACTATGGTGATAAGCTTTCTAATCCGACAAATTACAGAAGTTTGGTAGGAATTCTCTTTGACATTTGTCAAATTTAATACTTTTTGCAAGTCGCTTGAAATTGATTAGTTGTGTTGATAGTGATTGGGCTGGTTGTTTGGACTATTCTAAAAATACTTCTAGCTATAGTCTCTCTTAGTATTGAAGTTTTCTCTTGGAATTCAAGAAAACAAGTTGTTCCTCAATCTATTGTTGAAGCTGAATATATTTCAGCTGCTTTTGTTACAAATCAAGTAATATGGTTGTGCAAATTGCTTGGTGATTTGGGATTTAAACCAAGAGGACCTACAAAATTAAGTTGTGATAATGTGTCTATCATTGCCTCCAATCTTGTACAACATGGTAAAACGAAGCACTTCAAAGTCAATTTTATTTGCTGAAGGGAAGTAGAGAAAGAGAGTGAAAGAAGTCGAAATCAAGCATATTTTTTTTGTAGTTCTGTTCAACGACTCGCCGACATTCTCACAAAACCTCTACTACATAGACAATTTGTGTTTTTACGCCAAAAAAAGGTGAGAAAGAAAACATTAAGGGGTGTTGAGTTACGAGCTTTTTCTTTATTTGCATTTAATTGACAGTTTTAGTGTTTTAAGTTTGTTTATTTAAAGTTTTTAATTTTTGAGTTTCTAGTTTTTAATGTTGTTTTTAAGTTTTAAGTTATGGTTATTAAATAGGGTTCTATTGTTGTACTTATATAAGTGTGGACTTCTATGAGAAATTTGTATCACTAATTTGATATTTTGAAATAACCAATTTGATATTTTATATCAACAATTTAACATTTTTGTATCTTCAATTTCGTATCACCACATTTGTTTTACTTCCATTAGAAGTTGATTATTCATCTATTGGATTCCACTCTCATTTTCATTTTTCTCTTTGTTAAACAAACATTGGGATTTTGATTGTTGTTTTTGCAATATTTCTTTATCATTTATTTTCTCAACAAAAACATTTTAGGTCTGGTAGGCATGAACATGCAAAGTGGCGAGGATTCATGGCCCACAAAAAGTACAAGGAAAAATTAATAAGATGCAAAACTAAATATATGAAATGAAAGCATGAGGGGAAAAGGGTGTTATGGGCATGTGACCATAGGCAACCGACCTTGAACGAGCGTGACCATGACCTCATGCGCGTCCCGTGTTGCCTGACCATGCCATTGTGCCTTATGCACTCCTATGCCCTGCTCCATGCACCTTTTGTGCATGTGTACTAGACTTGTTGGCTAGCATAGCACACATGCCCACGTGTTCGTTGTGCATCGCCCCCGCTCACACATATGCCCTTCGAGTGTGTGCACCTTCGCGCATCCTTCCCATTTGACTGCTTATTTATGTCCTATCTCCTGCTCAGTTGTCTTATGATTGTGAGTGATTGTGCTCCACCTATGAAGTGATCTTCTCGAGCAATACTCATCTAGCCATCTGTGCCCATCGCCCATGTGCTAGCCCCCCATCCATTGTAAGGTTCTCAAGCAAGTGTCCTCGTGTGCCACTCAAGCCATGTTGCCTAGAGTGCCCACACATTAGCTGCCTGCCAATGTTGGTGTTGTGACCACCCTGTGGCCATCTCAACGCGCACTATGCTAATTGGGTTTTCACTTGCGAATCAATGTTGGCCATGCCTTGCCCCACCATTGGACTTGACTTGGGCTCTCATCTCACAAGTCCTTCGAGGTCTCGAGTCCTAAGGGTCTGACAAAACCTCAAACCCATTGGAAGACACACACGGGAAGTCGAATCCGCCGTTTGATAATGCCAACTAAGGTTATGATGGAGGCGATGACTAGGTTTCAAAGGTGGCGACAACTAGGGTTTTTAGACTTAGCTATACGGTTTTCTAGCTCTAATACCATCTTAATTTTCAGAGAATATTCCTATCAATTTTTTTTTTGACAGAATAGAAATAATCCTTTTCATACCTAATACAATAATGCTTATTCTCAATACAGGACAGGAGCTACTTAGCTCCATGATTCTAAAATACCATATAGAAATTCAAGACTAAACAAACAAATCAACTTTGAATGGCAATCCGGAAACTTAATTGTAGTTTGCAATCAATTGCATGGAAACATGTTACCTGATGAGAATTTCCCTCGGAAGCAGAAATACTTTTTAAAAATAAACTGATCAAGTTTTATGATTGCCACAGAGAAGTTGAAATATTTTCCTTTGACTTTTTTTAATAACCCAAGCCGGATTCAAAGTCTTGAATAGAAGCTCCCAGCACCTAACACTCTGAATACCATGAAAGAACAGATGATATTGGTTTTCTCCTACTTAAAGGCCAAAACCGCAAACCGATGGTTTGACATTAGGTCTGGACATTTCAACTGTTGTTAACTTTCATAATAGACAAGCCAAGTAAATATATTAATTTTTTTTGGGCTCTTTGACATCGAACAACACTTATACCAAGTCTTGTTTAATTTAAGCCAATTGGAGAATAACTTATCCTCACAGACCTCACCTTTGGTTCGCTTTGAATATTTTTTATAAATTTTTTTCTCAAATATTATAATACAGAAAAATGAAAGATAATTGCACAAATGTTGTCTTGTGGTTTGATTGAAAATGTAGAACTATCTTGGGAAAAAGATTTTGCCTGATGAAACTATTCAATCTCAATCTTCAGGGCATTTGAGATATAAATTTGAAATCTTTTCAGACTCAAGGATATGCAAGGGCTTAAAGGTGATTGGCTAATAGTATTGTTTTGCTTATTCAAATGTGATATTGGTTCCTCCATTGTTTTAGAAATACTCAATTGTAGTCGTTGTTGAATTTGTCCAGATTTTTGTGGATGTTGAGCACGCAAAATGCAGCATTTGCTTAAACATATGGCATGATGTTGTCACCGCTGCTCCTTGCTTTCACAACTTCTGGTGGGCTATTTATTTGTTTCTGGTTGACCATTTCACTTTTAGTGTCCGTGTTTCCATTGAGTTGTGATTTGTTAAGTACAGCAATGGATGCTTCTCAGAGTGGTTAAAAAGATCCCAAGAGAAGCATACAAGTGTACTTTGTCCCCAGTGTAGAGCGGCTGTGCAATTTGCTGGAAGAAACCACTTCTTGCAGAATATCACGGAGGTAATATCATACTAAAGCACCTTACTTCAAAACATTTATAGAAACTATTATAACCCAAGCAACATCCCATAGATGCCTGTTTTTTCGTTTAATCATATTGTTTTGTTGAGGGGTGTCTCGGCAAGTAGACTATGCATAATGCCTTTATCTTTCAAAAACTGCTCAAATGTTCATTGATATATCCTGCATTTTAGATTTTTTTGTCATTCAATAAACTCAAGATATCATAAATAAAGGTCACAAACCTAGGGATGTGCAAGAACCGACCCAAACCGACGAACTGGCTTGAACCGAACCAGTCTTTTCTTGTTTTTTTGGGTAAAATTCGGTTCCTCGACACATTTCCTTGAAATTTATCCGTTCAAATCTTTAATAGAATTTGTGATTGAAAACCTCATCATGCAAGGGATCAGGATCTCCTTTATCTACTTTCGGGTGTGAACTTTTCTCCTCGGAGAAATTTACTATGGATCAATGCGATGAAGGCAATAATTTTAGAAATTTGGTTTGAAAGAAATCAAAGAATCTTTGAAGGCAAGGCTCGTTCTTGGGAAGATAGATTTGGCTTCGCAATATTTAAAGCTTCCAACTGGTGTTCTCTTTCAAATTTATTTTCTTCATATTCTCCTAGCCACATTGGTATAAATTAGCCTTGGGAAGATAGATTTGACTTAGCAATATTGAAAGCTTCCAACTGGTGTTCTCTTTCAAATTTATTTTCTTCATATTCTCCTAGCCACATTGGTATAAATTAGACAACTTTTTTTTCTCATTAAACTTGTAATGTCTCTTTATTTTTGTCTTTCACTCGCTTTGGGAGTTTGTTTCCTTTGAACTATTGTATATGAGAAGTTGTTTCTTGTTGAAAAAAAACCTAGAAAGCAATGGTAGAGCCACTTTTGGCGAAGTGGCTGAAGCCCCCATTCATCTTTTTAAACATACATATAATTTAGAGGCTTCTAAGACGCATGGTTCCTTGTCTCTGGGAGTTGTTTTTTGGGATTCTCCTAAATCACGCTTCTAAGGCGCATGGTTCCCCGCTTCTGTTGGGTTCTTTGTCTTTGGGAGTTGCTCATTCAACCTCTCTTAGCAATACTAAAGGATTTACGAATGAGTTGCTAGCGGATTTGGGGTCTGAAAGTTGTATAATTGTATTGGTGTAAGTTCCATTGCTTCTCCTGATTTTCTTCACCCCTGTTGCTGCTGATTTGTTTGAAGAGGATCCTTTGCTTCATGATAATTTGAATTTTCTTTTCAAATCTCCAGAGAACAACCTTTCTCAATCTACTTCGTTTGAGGCCGTTCCTACTCCTTGGTTCCTTCGGCAGTGTTCTTTACTAAGGTTGGTATCTCGTTATTCCCTCTTTCTTCTTAATTAGGCTCAGCTTGCTTTTGGTAATTCCCATTCTATTTATGAAGATCATTACGTGAAATGTTCGTGGATTGGGGGATTCTAAACAATGGTTGATAGTTAAGAAGTTTATTCGAAACCATTGTCCAGATATTGTCTTATTTCAAGAATCCAAACTGAAGGGTGTTGATAAAAAATTGATCAAATCATTGAGGAGTATTGACATGGACGACCATTATGATTGGCGTAAGACCATTATTTTTTGTTTCAGAAGTATTGACATGGATGACAACATTACTGATGATGCCCCAAAGGTTGACACAAGGAAAAATTGGCTTCGAGATGACACTCGATTGTACCTTCAGATAAAGAATTCGATTGAGGATGGCGTGGTTGGATTAGTGAATCATTGTGAATTGGTGAAGGAATTACTAGAGTACTTAGAGCTTTTGTACTATGGAAAAGTGCAAGTTAATAAGATATATGAAGCCTGCACAACACTCTATCGTCCTCAACAACAGGATCAGTCGGTTATGAGTTAATTTATGCATTTAAAGAAGACGTATGCAGAATTGAATATGCTAATGCCATTTAGTACCGATATAAAAGTCCAACTAGCTCAACGTGAAAAGATGGTTGTTATGTATTTTCTACTTGGACTTTTACCTGAATTTACGATGGCCAAAACACAAATCCTTTCTGCCCCAGAGATAATTTCTTTACAAGATGCCTTTAGTAGAGTTCTTCGTACCGAAAATCATCCATCAACTCATTTAGCTCATCTGTTTCTCAACCCAACGCTACTTTAATTTGTAAGCACAATGATGTTAGGGTTCATAGAGGAGTGAGCACAAATATTCAGAGGACTGATTATGATAATTGGAGACATGACTCTCAGGACTCTCAGAGACCTAGTTCAGATATTGTCTGTACTTACTGTTGTAAGGCGGGTCATATAAAACGAGATTGTAGGAAGTTGTTGAATAAGGGTCAGAGACCTTCACTTGCTTAGATTGCCTCCACTCATGATACATCTGAGGCTTCGGTTATTGTCTCTGCGGATGAATTTGCTAAATTCTAGTAGTACCAGGAATCATTGAAAGCATCATCATCCTCATCGAACCCCACTGCAACTATTGCCGAGTCAGGTAATATGCACAATTACCTTTTTTCATCCTCTACCAAATGGGTCATAGATTTTGGTGCTATAGACCATATGACAAGTAATTCTAGGCTCTTTTCTATTTCTTTATCATCTGCATCTTCATTCACGGTTACTTAAGCAGATGGATAAACATCATCTATTTTTTGTTCTGGAACAATTAATCTCACTCCGTCTCTTTCTTTATCCTCTATGTTAAATTTGCCTACATGCTCCTTTAATTTGATTTCTATCAAAAAACTTACTCATGATCTTAGCTATTTTATCTCCTTTTTCTTGGCTATTGCTTGTTTCAGGATCATATGACGAAGAAGATTATTGGTAGAAGATATGAGTTGGGAGAACTCTACATTTTCGATCACCAATTACCAAAAGTGGTTGCCTGCTCTTGCGTTGCATCCCCGTTTGAGGTCGATTGTTGTTTGGGTCATCCGTCTTTCTTCGTGTTAAAGAAACTTTATCCAAAGTTTAAATCTTTGTCTTCATTAAATTGTGATTCTTGTCAATCTGCAAAATTTCATCATCTTAGTTCGAGTCCTAAGATCAATAAACGAGCTAGTGCTTCATTTGAATTAGTTCATTTAGATATTTGGGGTCCCTAGCTAGTGGTGTCTGAAATTGGATTTCGCTATTTTGTTACTTTTGTTGATGATTATTCTCGTCTAACCTGGTTATATTTAATGAAAAATCGTTTTGAGTACTTTTCTCGTTTTCACTCTTTCCATGCTGAAATCCAAACTCAATTTAACATGCCGCTTAAAATTCTGCTAACTTTAATGCTTGTGAATATTTTTCTCATATGCTTGGATCTTATTTGTGTACTAATGACATTATTTATTAGTCTTCCTGTGCTGACACTCTATCCCAGAATGGAGTTGCTGAACGTAAAAATCGACATCTTGTTGAAACTACAAGGGCATTATCCTTTCAAATGCATGTTTCAAAGCATTTTTAGGTCGATGCCGTTTCTACAACTTGCTTCTTGATTAATCGAATGCCTTTCTCTGTTCTGAATGGTGAGATTTCTTATCGTGTTCTTTTTCCATCCAACTCCTTGTTTCCAATTTCACCTAAAGTTTTTGGTTGCACTTGCTTTGTTCGCAATGTTCGTCCTCATGTTATCAAGTTAGATCCCAAAACCTTGAAATGCATCTTTCTCGATTATTCTCGCGTTAAAAAAGGGTATCGTTGTTATTGTCTGAGTTTTAACAGGTATCTTGTCTCTCTCGATGTCACATTTTTTGAAGATATACCCTTTATTTGATCATCACTGTCGAGCACGCGTCTGGGGAGGATGATGAAGTGTGATTAGGAGAAAATGTGTTTTATTATTCCACAGAGATGGTCGCTATATATAGGTATACAAGAGAACCCTAATCTAAAGCATGTACAATTACTATAAAGGACAAATACATAATAACACATATATACATCATAACACTCCCCCTCAAGCTAGAGAAAATAGGTCAATCATGCCCAACTTGTTGCAAAGATAGCTTATCCTTGTTCCGTTTAAGGCTTTCGTAAAGATATCTTCCAATTGTTCTTCAACCTTCCCATATCCGTTGGACACGAAACGTTGTATTTTCTCACGAATAAAATGACAGTCCAGTTCAATGTGTTTAGTCCTCTCATGGAATACTGGATTAGAGGCAATGTGAAGTGTAGCTTGATTGTCACACCATAGTTTTGTTTGCATCGTAATGCTGAAACCCATTTCAGTTAGGAGTTGATGTATCTATACTATTTCACACGGACTGTGCCATGACTCTATATTCTGACTCAGCACTTGAACGTGAGACTACATTTTACTTTTTACTCTTCCATGATATCAAATTCCCTCCTATAAAGACACAAGATTCAGAAGTTGATCTTCTATCTTCTCTAGAAC
>JAOANK020000084.1:2237548-2257399 GCA_026257165.2 Telfairia occidentalis
TTATGCAAACTCATTGCATAGAACGCCCCCACTCGCATGTCTCCACATGAACGATTTAGGATCACATTGTTTGTATCTTATACAAAGCGGGCCGCGTTCCATAGTGTCCCCAGGAGAAGGTACCCAGTCTAATCCATATACTATGGACCGTTTTGGCTATTTACTTAAACTTGATCCACTTTTATGTCTCCACACAAAGTATAAGTATTCATGTTGTAGCCATGAGTTCTTAGTTTATTGGGTTTATAGAGCTATAAATAATTCAATAACAACTTTACTGAATAACTTCAATAAATACTTTATTGATGATAGAATATGTTTACATGCCACTGAGTTTTAGGACATAAAACCCAACAAGTAAAACATGTCACTTCTGAAGATCAGCTTGTTGATGTGATGACCAAGGGCCTATCCACATCTCGATTTCAAAGCCTTCGAACTAAGCTTACTGTCCCAACGGACCAATTCACTTGTAGCGGGATGTTAAACCTTCTAACTTAGCTTAATTAATCTGGTCATTATCCTATTATTTAGCCTTTCATTTACTGTGTATCTTCCTTACTATCAAACTGTTGTAATTCGACATGTGTAGGCCTCTCTCCTTGACCTAGATATTTATTTGTCTTGTTTGAATCTTTTTCAAAAATATAGAAAAACTTCTCAAAATAGCCTCCCTAGATTCTCTCCTTTTTTTTTTTGTTTATATGATGGAATCTCTGTTACTCTTTCTTCTTTAATGTCTTGACTTATCAATAACATACTCAAACTTATCATTTGCAGTAAACAAGGTTTGCCAATTCCTCCATGCACCTACCACTGTCCATGGGCTTGCTGTTAAACGAATCTTGAGGTATCTAAAACGCACAATCAACTCGGGGCTTTCAATTGTTCCTTCAAAACTTTCATTTGTTTACTATATCGACGCCGATTGGGCTAGCTGTCCAGATGACCGACGAAGTACAAGTGGTTATTGCACCTTTCTTGGTAGCAATTTAATATCTTGGTCATCCTCTAAGCAAAAAACAATATCACGATCGAGTGTAGAGTCTGACAACAGAGGCCTTGCCAATGCTGCTGCTGAAATAATATGAGTTACTTCTCTTTTAAAGGAGCTTGGTTTTTTACTAATTTCTTTTCCTATTTTGTTATGTGATAATTAGTGCAACCTATATTGCTGCAAATCTAGTGATACATCAAGGAAGAAAGCACATCGAAATTGATCATCATTTTATTAGAGAACGAATCCTCAACAAATAGTGATTGGTAAGGCATGTCTCTTCTGAAAATCAAGTTGTTGATGTGATGACCAAGGGCCTATCCACCTCTTCGATTTCAGAGTCTTCATACTAAGCTCACTATCCTGAACGGACCAATTCGCTTGTAGGGGGATGTTAAACCATCTAGCTTAGCTTAATTAATTTGGTCATTATCCTGTTATTTATCCTTTTATTTATTGTGTATCTTCTTTAATATCAACCTTTTGTAATTTGACACGTGTAGGGCTCTCTCCTTGCCCTACGTATCTATTTGTCTTGTTTGAATCTTTTTCAACAATATAGAAAAACTTCTCAAACTAGCCTCCTTCGATTCTCTCTTTTTTTTTCAATTTTATATGATGGAATCTCTGTTACTTTTTCTCCTTTAATGTCTTGATTTATCAATAACATGCCCAGACATATCATTTTCAGTAAACAAGGTTTGTCATTTCCTCCATGCACCTACCACTGTCCATTGGCTTCCTGTTAAATGAATCTCGAGGTATCTAAAAGCCACAATCAACTCAGGGCTCTCAATTGTTCCTTAACACTTTCACCTGTTTGCTATACAGACACCGATTGGGCTAGCTATCCAGGTGACTGACGAAGTACAATTGGTTATTGTACCGTTGTTGGTAGCAATTTAATATCTTGGTCATCCTCTAAGCAGAAAACAATACCAGGATCGAGTGTAGAGTCTAAGTACAGAGGCCTTGCCAATGCTGCTGCTGAAATAATATGAGTTTATTCTCTTTTAAAGGAGCTTCGTTTCCCACTAATTTTTTTCCTATTTTGTTATGTGATAATATTAGTGCAACCCATATTGCTGCAAATCCAGTGATGCATCAAGGAAGAAAGCACATCGAAATTGATCATCATTTTATTAGAGAACGAATCCTCAACAAACAGTTATTAGTAAAACATGTCTCTTCTGAAGATCACGTTGTTGATGTGATGACCAAGGGCCTATCCACCTGTTGATTTCAGAGTTTTTAAACTAAACTCACTGTCCTAAACGGACCAATTTGCTTGCAAGGGGATGTTAAATCATCTAGCTTAGCTTAATTAATTTGGTCATTATCATGTTATTTATCCTTTTATTTACTGTGTATCTTCTTTACTATCAACCTGTTGTAATTAGACACATGTAGGCCTCTCTCCTTGCCCCAGGTATTTATTTGTCTTGTTTGAATCTTTTTCAACAATATAGAAAAACATCTCAAAATAGCCTCCCTCGATTCACTCCGTTGGTTTTATATGATGGAAGCTCTGTTACTCTTTCTCCTTTAATGTCTTGACTTATCAATAACACGCCCAGACTTATCATTTGCAGTAAACAAGGTTTGTCAATTCCTTCATGCACCTACCACTGTCCATTGGCTTGCTATTAAACGAATCTTGAGGTATCTAAAAGGCACAATCAACTCGGGGCTCTCAATTGTTCCTTAACACTTTCACTTGTTTGCTATACCGATGCTGATTGGGCTAGCTGTCCAGGTGACCGATGAAGTACAAGTGGTTATTGCACCTTTCTTGGTAGCAATTTAATATCTTGGCCATCCTCTAAGTAGAAAACAATACCATGATCGAGTGTAGAGTCTGAGTACAGAGGCCTTGCCAATGCTGCTGCTGAAATAATATGAGTTACTTCTCTTTTAAAGGATCTTGGTTTTCCACTAATTTCTTCTCCTATTTTGTTATGTGATAATATTAGTGCAACCTATATTGTTGCAAATCCAGTGATGCATCAGGGAAGAAAGCACATCGAAATTGATCATCATTTTATTAAAGAACGCATCCTCAACAAACGGTTATTGGTAAAACATGTCTCTTCTGAAGAGCAGGTCATTGATGTGATGACCAAGGGCCTACTCACTTGTCGATTTCAAAGTCTTCGAACTAAACTCACTGTCCTAAACGGACCAATTCGCTTGTAGGGGGATGTTAAACCATCTAGCTTAGCTTAATTAATTTGGTCATTATCCGGTTATTTATCCTTTTATTTACTGTATATATTTTTTATTATCAACCTGTTGTATTTCGACATGTGTAGGGCTCTCTCCTTGCCCTAGGTATTTATTTGTCGTGTTTGAATCTTTTTCAACAATATTGAAAAACTTCTCAAAATAGCCTCCCTTGATTCTCTCCATTGTTTTTGGTTTTATATGATGGAATCTCTATTACTCTTTCTCCCTTAATGTCTTGATTTATCAATAACATGCCCAGACTTATCATTTGCAGTAAATAAGGTTTGCCAATTCCTTTCTGCACCTACCACTGTCCATTGTTCACTATTAAACGAATCTTGAGGTATCTAAAAGACACAATCAACTCGAGGCTCTCAATTATTTTTCAACACTTTCACTTGTTTGCTATACCGACACCGATTGGGCTAGCTGTCCAGATGACTGACAAAGTACAAGTGGTTATTGCACCTTCTTGGTAGCAATTTAATATCTTGGTCCTCCTCTAAGCAAAAAACAATATCACGATCGAGTGCAGAGTTTGAGTACAGAGGCCTTACCAATACTGCTGCTGAAATAATATGAGTTACTTCTCTTTTAAAGGAGCTTGGTTTCCCACTAATTTCTTCTCCTATTTTGTTATGTGATAATATTAGTGCAACCTATAGTACTGCAAATCTAGTGATGCATCAGTGAACAATGCACATCAAAATTCATCATCATTTTACTAGAGAACACATCCTCAACAACCAGTTATAGGTAAAACATGTCTCTTCTAAAGATCATGTTGATGATGTGATGACCAAGGGCCTATCCACCTCTCGATTTCAAAGTTTTCGAACTAAGCTCACTGTCTTGAATGGACCAATTCACTTGCAAGGGGATGTTAAGCCATCTAGCTTAGCTTTATTAAGTTGGTCATTATCCTATTATTTAGCCTTTTATTTACTATGTATCTTCTTTACTATCAACCTGTTGTAATTGGACACGTGTAGGACTCTCTTCTTGCCCTAGGTATTTATTTGTCTTGTTTGAATCTTTTTCAACAATATAGCCTCCCTTGATTTTCTCATTCTTTTTTGTTTTATATGATGGAATCTTTGTTACATTTTCTTTTAATGTCTTGACTTTTTACTTTCTTTGAGAAATTTCAGAAGTGCTTCTTGAGCTTCTTAGGCATACTAGTTTATTACTACGTTCGTTGCACGCAATATTTATTTATTTATTTTTTAAGAACATCAATAAAAGATTAGGAAAATACTACTATTTATTAAAAAAAAAAATACAATAGTAACAAAGAAAACTAAGTATCTATAAATTGATAGACAATGAATTTAACTCAAGTTTGTTAGTGACATAATGGTGGAAGAAAACTTTATTTTATAAATCTAAATAGTGGAAATGTTATAAAACTTTTGAAATTCAAACTTCAAAATTTATATAATTAAGTATAATTAAATATTAAATATTTTAAGGGAGTGAAAGAACAATTTTTTTTTATATTCAATCTTTTAAAATTCCATACATTTATCAACCATGATAAATTTATCAACCATTATAAACTTATCAACTTTTTTTAAAATATAGATTTAGATACTCATAACTTCACATTTAAAAGTTAATTTTATTTATTTGAATTCATAATATACTTATTTTTGTATTCAATTACTAAATATAGTATATTATTATTATAAAAAATATATATATTATATCGAAATACTTTTTATAATATTTATTTTTAGTCTCTTTTTTTTAGTACATTATCTTTAGTCTATTTATAATTTATAATTAATGAAAGAAATATACTTTAGAATTTAAATTAAATATATTAGTAATTCATTATTTATAATTTTTTAAATTACCGTAAAAAGAATTTTTGGTAAGAAAACTTTTGGGATTTTAACATCTTTTGAATTCTATTAACTCTAATTGAATTTAAATTAATAAATTGTTAGAACTAATTAAACAAAACTTTTCATATTCAAGTTATTTATACTTATGGTTTTTCAAAACTTTTGATGTTCTTTAATTAAATATACTAATTAAAAATTTTAATATATGTAAATAAAAAATACTTTAAAGATTCTAACCTATGAAAATTTATGATTGAAATTAAAAAGGTAACCTATTAATTAAAAACAATTAAAAATTTTAAAAACATAACTTAACTAAAAATAAAGCATATAAAATTTAAAACATGCATAAAAATTAAAGAGAGAAATATTGTTATCTATAATTTAACTAAAAATAAAATACTCAAATTTAAAGCATCATAAGAATTTAAAATAAAAATACATTATACATTAATTATAAAATAATAGTAAGAAAAACATAAATAATGAAGAAGAAAATGGATGTGTAGCATAATTTGACTTAACTCTCACAAACGTTTTGAGATCAAACTTTAAGCAACATAGTAGAAAAAAACATAGAGAAAAAGAAAAGTGAAGAAAACATGATGAACTCAAAATGTTGTAGAAAAATGAGTGAAAAATAGTCTTTTCATAGTTGTAGAAAATAAAAAGGATTTGCAAAACTTTTTAGATTTCTAAACCTTCGATATTTTAAAATTAAATATGATTAAAGATAATGATTATTGAATTAATTTATATAAGTTAAAGATAAAACTTTTCATATGATTTAAATTAAATATAAATAATTTAATAATTAATGAGAATTAATTATGAGTGGCATGTTGTGTAAATCTAACATTTGATGGAGGGACAAAATAGTCTATATATATTATAGATAAGCAAGTTCTTCTTCATTTATTTCATTTCACTTTAAGAAGTCTCTTGAAAGGATGTGGATTTTAATGCTAAGTTCTTCTTCTTCTTGACTTCTTCTTCTACGTTTCCCTTCATTAGTATCTCATGCGTCATGAGAGAACCAATAATCTCCTCCAATGGAAGCTTTGAGAGATCATTTGCTTCTTGGATCGCCGTTACTTTAGTTTCCCAACTTTTTGGTAGTGATCTTAGGTTCTTTCTCACGTTCTAAGCCGTAGTACATTCTTTCCTTAGTCCTTTCAAACCATTCACAATATTTGTAAATCTGGCAAACATCTCAAAAATTGACTCATTAGCATCCATTTTAAATAATTCATAATTATGAACAAGCAAGCTAATTTTATACTCTTTCACTTGATTAGTTCTTTCGTGAGTTACTTCAAGCATATCTCATATTTCTTTAGCAAAGTTACATGCAGATACTCAATTAAACTCATCAGCACATAATGCACAAAATAAACAATTCATTCCTGTAGCATTAATAGATATTTTTATTTTATCTTCATCTTTAAACTCATTTTCAATTTTAGGCACATCAACATTTTCAATTTTCTTGGTTGGTATTAAAGGACCCTTAGACACAATTTCCCACAAATTGTAATCAATGGAAATCAAATAAATTCTCATATAGTTTTCCACCAATCATAATTATTTCTATCAAACAAAGGTGGCCGAGTGGTAGATTAACCCTCGATAAACCCATTAACCTCAGTGTTTGTCATAAGCTGAAACAATGAAGTTATAAAATCAAGAAAGATAACTTTCTTTTACATTAAAAAGAAATTAAAAAATTAAACCACCTCCTTGTAATCATAACAAATTTTTCAAAATTTAAAAAGAGAGAAAAAAATGCCCCAAGAACCAATTTTGAAGGAAAAAGTAATTTTCTAGTAAGACGACTCAAAACGGTTCAATTTTCCCAACTTTTTTTAAAAAAGAAAATTTTCTAGCTTTAGAAAAAATAACAAAACTGTTTTAAAAAAATAAATTTCAAACAATATTTTTAAAGAAAAAACGAGCAACCTACTTTAATACCAATTGTAGGATCGAATGACAACACTAGATGGGGTTAATATAGGGTTGTCGACCAATTTTTAAAACTTTAAATTTTAGTCCAAATTTAGCCAGCAATTTCAAACACACAATCAATAATATGTTCAACAAATAAATTAAACCAAACACAATTTATCATATCAATCCTAGCATGCAAAATTAGCAAATTAATTAAGCAAAATTTAAAAAGCAAAAATAAAGAGAAAGGAAGAGAGGACACCGAAAATTTATAGTGGTTCGACAATTTGCCTACTCCACTCCTCAAGACTCTTTCTTGGGTATTTTGCAATCGACCATCTTTCGATTGAGAACCAAACCGATCGACCGTCTTTTTTCTCTTTTTAGGCTAAAGAGAAAATCCCACATCCTTTTTACAGGTTTAGATCAAGCCAATTTCTTTTTCTCACAACCCAAGGTGTACCCACACTTTAATACAAAACCCAATACAATAAAATTTTTTAAAAAAAAGTTACAATATTTCTAAGTAGGCGATTACACAATTTTGAATCACCAATGCAATAGAAAGCTCTCACAAATGTAACCTCGCAAAGGGTAAATCAATTTTTGCAAAGGAGAGATTTCTAGGAAATTTTTGCCACTTTTTAGAAGAGATTCAAGAGGATTTTTGACAAAAGATTTGGTGAAATTTTATTTGTGTAAGGAAAAAGAAGGCTCAATTTTTTGTTTAAGAAGGGTTAAGAGCAAATTAAAATAAGTCATTGGATATAGGTTTTAAAGATGAATGGTGGAGATTTATTTGACAAAAAAGGAAAATAAAAGGGTATATTTTGAAAAAAAAGAAGAAGAAAAAATGGAAAAAAAATGCATTCCCCCCCGCTTGAACTCGTGCGCTCGCGCAAGGGGTGTTTGACGCGTGTTCTCACGCAAGCGATCATTCTAGATTTTTCTTTTTTTTCTTTTTTAAATTTTGTATAACTCAATCTTCTTTTCAACATAACTTTTTCGTTTGATGTCTAATTTGAGCGATTCAAAATGCGTTGAAATCGTCTTTTCGAACCTTACTGTGAACTCTTCGAAACACTAAAATTGTCAATAAAATAACTAAGTTTGTTATCATCAAAATATTAAGTTTGATTGAAGTCCTAAAGCTAACAAAATCATGCTTTTTTTTTAACTAAGCTGGCTGGATACACATACATTCTTCTCAATTTAGAGCTATACTAACCCTCTTTTGGAGAGTTATCATTCACTGTACTTACTTGTTCAAGAATCTAATCTTCGTTCATTACAACTAGAGAAGATCTACGTTCTACCTTCTTGTCACGTTGTTTACTTCTCTGCCAACTGTGATTTTTTGGAAGATAACGTCAATGTTCCATGGAATTTTTTTTTCCTTATCTAAAATGACGATGTGTCTTCTTTACAAAAAAGACATACTTGATAACCTTTCATACTACATCTAGACAAGTTTCCATAAGTAGAAATGTCGTTAATAGTCCACAAAAAACTTGTGTGGAATTGAAAATATTCACTACTGACACAATCATATGTATACACCCTACTGTTCCATAATTCTTTCAACTCTTCAATCAATGGTTCCAAGTACACGTCTATTTCCTTTCTAAAAGACCTCAGTCCGGGTATAAGCAAAAACGTTAAAAAATTGGATTCCTTCATGCACTTCCAAGGTGGCAAATTGTATGGAATAACAACCACAGACCACATGATATAGGAAGTACTCATATTTTTTAATGGATTAAATCCACTTGAAGCTAATGTCAATCGAACATTTCGTGGGTCTAACAAAAATTGAGAAAACTCACAGTCTAAATGCTTCCACCCTACAACATCAGCTGGATGACATAACACACCCTCTATTTCTACCCACTTATCCTTATGCCACCTTATCTAAGAAGCAATATGTTTTGATGAAAACAACCTCATCAACCTTAGTATTAATGGAAAATGATTTAATACTTTGTGTGCAATCTTCTTGCCTTTTCTATCATTAATTTTATACTAAGACTCACCACATATTGAACAATTTTGGAAATTCATAAATTCCCTAAAAAATAATACATAATCGTGTTTACAAACATGAATGGACTCATATCCTAGCCCTAACTCACGTAGCTTCCTCTTAGATTCATAGAATGAACCAGGTATAGATGCACCACTTAGAAATGCTACTTTTAACAACTGTAGCAACATATCTTATGATTTGTTACTCCAATTGTTTAGCATTTTTATATGCATCAACTTTACTAAAAAGTTGAAGGAAGAGAACTGTGTACAACCAGGATACAATTGATTGCGCGCCTCAGTCATTAAGTACTCAAAGACGTTTGAGGACATTTGTTGACATCTCATCTCCCACGTCTTTTTCATCTACATCCTTTTCTACCACCGGACTTTGCAAATCATCTAAGAGATCAAACATATCATTTTCTTCAGTGACAGAATTACATTGATTTCTTTTAGGAGTTTGATTGCTTAGAAATCGAGGTAAGTTGGTAGGTTCTTCGTGATACACCCATTGACTGTAAGACGAAAATATTACACTCATGAATAAATAATGTTGTTCCACTCTATCCAATAATTGCCACATTGAATTATGACAATTCTTGCATGGACATCTTGTTTTTCCAACGTCGTTAACATAATTTTTATCACTTCTAAGAGCTGTGCAACTTCTTCAATATGCACTATTGAGAATCTATCCCTACGCTTAATCCAATCCTTATTCATTATGAAGTGTACTTTGTGATTTAGTAAGAATGGTCAAAATTCAATCATGTATGAAATCGACAAGAATTTAGATACATTTGTTATTGGCCCAAAGATGTTATGGAAATACAATTACAATGAACCAGCAACTTTGTCTCATTTTCGGTAGGAATGGAGTCTAGTTTGGTCACTACCTAAAGTTTGGCTAGTGCCTAAAATTAGTTAGATTATTTTTAGATACTTTAGATTGAGAGACATTAGAAAGACAAATTTTAGATAGATAAAGATAAGAGAGAGAGAGAGATTTTAGATTTAGATAGGAAAAGATCTACAATAGAGAGGAAGAGATTTTAAATTGAGATAGAAAATGAGCATCTTGAGCTACAAGATAAAAAGTTTTAAAGAGCTATAGAATCTGCTAGTTTCAATTTTCTAAGAATGAAGCATCTTAAGACCTTGATCAACGAAGACTATTAAAACTACTTTAGGTGAATTAAATCTTAACTAAGTGAGAGGCCTCTTAATTGAGTAAGTTATACACGAACTAGTTGAGTTTTAGAAAACTACCTATGATTCTAAATTGATTGTGTATTATTTTGGTAAAATTATTTTATATGGCTACCATAACTGCAGGATAACAACACAAACTACACTATGATTCTAAATTGAGTCTTAACAACATTTTTACTTTATGAAAAATTTAAAATTATTATATTAATTAAACTCAAATAATTACAGAAAATCAAAAAATGCTTAGATAGCCTCATGAGTCATGCTTAAAGAATTAAAGTAACCAACCATTTTGATTACACACAAATAATAAAAGGCTCAAAACCAGTGGGCAGTCATAGTTTAATTACACCCAACCAATTAAATTAATGTAATCTTAGGGGGAACAATGACAATAATGCTCATCCAAAATCTTTTAGTAAGGAGAATTTTATTACATGCGACAACTTCGGGATGATATACTTTTAACCCCACAAGGTTTCAAGATGAAGCTTAACCCTAAAACATGGGAATTAAAACATACAAACATAATACAATTTTTTTTTATACTATGAATATCAACGAGGGACTTTTTCCAGCAGCAACAAATGCAATTTTAAGAATTTCCAGCCTAAATAATCAACAGATAGATTATTTAAAACTATGCGACAAATGCAACAAATGCAATTTCAGAATATCCAGTAGCAACAAATAGCAATGGAGACTTTCTCTCTTGGCAACAACTTGCAAAAAGAATTGTAAGCCTGAATAATCAATTTAAACCCTAAATCAACAATCAACCCTAAGCCTAAATCAACAATTTAAATCAACAATCAACATAACACTCAATAATTTCAGAATTAAAGTCCTAAAATATTTCAGATTTTAAAGGAAAACAAGAAAGAAAAAAATTCACGTTGGAATCTATGTTGTGGCAGCGACGGTGAGGGACAGTGGCGACGAACTGCGACAGCGACGGACTCAGGCAGCTACGACAACGACTGGGCAGAGGGAGGGGTGAGAGAGAGAGGAAAAGAGGAAAGATGAAAATGAAATGGAGAAAAAGAGAGAAGAAATCCATTTTTAGGGTTTCTTTTCACCGACGTAATGCCAAGCATCGGAATATCTCACCAACCGTCAGTATAAATCAAATGCCCAACTTTATTTATTTTACCTCTCCCGACGAAAATGACCAAACGTGGAGGGTACGAACTAATCTCTTGACATTTTATCATAATGTCATACAAAATAGATGTTATGGCTAACGTTTTGCTAAAAAGTTGGCAGCTATAAAGTAAGTAAAACAACATCTTACCGATTATCTTAATAAACGTCGGCCAATGGTACTTTATCCTGACATGTGTACGAGACATCGATATAGATTTTTATTTAATTTTAAGAAATATCTCATTGTTAGAGTAAAGAAACAAGAAAAGAAGAGAGAGGGAAGCGTAGAAAAACTACAAGAAGAAAGAGATAAAAAAGGTTAGAAAAACTTTAATTCTACTTATTTTGAAAGTGGGAGCAAAAGTATAAAATGACGTGTTTGACATTAGAAAATGATTAGTAAAAACTTATTTGAATAAATGGGTCAAAGTCTAGCTGTTTAGTATGCAATCTAAATTATGTTTATTGTTTTTAGTGTATCCACATTTTTAACTCAAAATTGAAAATGTAGAATTATGAAAAATGATGATAAATGTAATATTTCATTTTTTTTTTGAGATCAAATGCTCGGTTTGACTACCATTTCATGTTATAAACTCTTTTTTTGAAGTTCAACAATATGTGGAGTAGAAGGATTCGAACCTATGATCTCTTGATCAGAGAGATATGTCTTTAACTAGTTGAACTATGCTTGATTTAACTATTATAAACTTATTTTATTGTCGTAAAAGTTAAACCATACGTAACATAATATATATTATAAAGTATTAATTATACTAAATTAATAATATAAAATATGTTAATGAACTATTTAATAATATTGAGATTGAAGTGAATATTTAATTAGTAAAATTATTATTTTATTATTTATAAATATATTATTTAACTGGCGTTTTTAAATTGAGATTCACTTTCAAAAGGAGTTACCAAATAAATATTTAAAAATACATAATTTTCCGGCATGGCCATCACACCTATATCTTGTTGCATTTGGCCGAGATTGGGCCTTTTCTGAATTTTTTCAAAATTTTCCGGCATGGCCATCACAAATCACTTGGCCTTTCACCTCTCCATTTTCTCAACTAAAACTTCCATCTTCCACAGCTTTTCCGCCACTCAAAACGCACTTCCAGCACCCATCTCCTCTGCTTCTCCCTTTCAACCATCACCGAACAAATCCAAATCCAGATCCAACAATCGAACAACAATTACAATCACAACCCCAATGCAACTGAACGCAAGTGAGTTCACTTTTCTTCTCCTCTACCATTTTTTTTCCTCTTATGTTCAGACATGTAGGGCTTCTAAATTTTCATTCGATTTTTTTTTTTTTTTTTATCGTTAAAACCCTACGAAATGGTTCCACACTCGCACACTCACAAACTTTTTCGAAGCGGGAAATCATCGAATAAATGGCTAGGAAAAGTGTTTTATGTGGTGTTTCTTGGTTTTGGGAGAGTTCCAAGGCTTCATTGCAGCTGAGAACAAAAAATTGCGTCTCAGGTTCACGAGCGAATGATGTATGTACAACTGAAATTGAAGAGGAAGCAGAGATGGAAGTTGCAGAGGGATATACCATCTCTCAATTTTGTGATAAAATAATCGATATTTTCTTGAATGAGAAGCCCAAGACTAAAGAATGGAGGAAGTTTTTGGTATTTAGGGACGAGTGGAAAACGTATAGGGAGAGCTTCTATAGTCATTGTCAAAGGCGGGCAGATTGGGAGACTGATCCAAATATGAAAGAAAAGTTTCTTTCACTTAGGAGCAAGGTGAAAAGGGTACGTTCTGGTCATCTTCTCCTTCTTCCCCTCCATTGTTTTTTACTTTCCTGCTATGTTTTTTTGTCATTAAAACCATATCTTGTTGCATTTGTTTATCTTCCCAAGAGTTTGAAAACGTTCCTGATTTAGGGATAGTTAAAAAATGAACAACAAATGTTGCTTGAAAAAGTGATTGCCTATTAGTTATTGATCCTTGTCACATTTGTCCTTCATTTTATAGAAGTCATGTCTACCACTTTTTAATTTACAACCCTACGATCATGTCAATTTTTGTCAATCATCTATAAAATTTTTTAGGGGCATATTTAAATCAATATTAAAGGTCGAGGGTAAAAGGGTAAAAATTAAACTTTTTAGATGATAGGGGTATAATTGAAACTAACCTCCAAGTTCAAGGCCATTTTGAATAATTTAGCAATTTTTGTTCATGAAATCCATAGCTTGTTGCATTTGTTTACATTTGCAAGAGTTTGAGAACAGAGTTCAGAGGAAAATTTAAGCTGTAAATGTTCACTGCTCGTTGTTTGGTGATTATTTTAAATGACCAGAGTGTCAACAATTAGAGCTGCAGATTGTTTGTGCATTCTTTTGATCGCAAGTGAGAAATATGCAGATTATTTTAAATGTTCACTGCTCGTTGTTTGGTGATTATTTTAAATGACCAGAGTGTCAACAATTAGAGCTGCAGATTGTTTTTGCATTCTTTTGATCGCAAGTGAGAAATATGCAGATTGATGATGAAATGGAGATCCACAGTGAACTTCTCAAGGAATTGCAGGACAGCCCAACTGACATTAATGCTATAGTTGCAAAGCGGCGCAAATCGTTCACAGAGGAATTTTTTAAGTTCCTTACTTTGATTTCAGAAACCCATGACAGTTTGGAAGATCGTGATGGTAATAGTTTGAAAATTTTTAATTCTTAATGACTTGATCTTACCAAGTGTTTTTGTTGGATTAAAACAAGATTCTTATAGATTCAGTTTAGATTTAATCTGATATTTAGTTTATTTTTATCTTATCCCCTATCTTTTAACCATCTTTAGAAGTGTTTAGATGAATTTAATCTTTTTGTTTAGCTAGGATTACATATTTAATCTCTTTACATGGAGAAGCTCATCATCTATATTTCATCATTATTTATCTTTATGAGAATAATGACATTTTTAATCTATAGTAGATTGCTCAAGAACTGACTATAACCCAGTGTTGTAACAACATTTTAACTAGCACAGATAGAGTTTCTCTAATCTGAAAGAAAAAAAATTCCAAACAAAAAAAAGCAATAAATACGTAAAGATTTTATCATGATCGCTTTCGTAAATTCTGTTTGTTTTTTGAGCAGCGGTGGCTCGGCTGGCGGCCAAATGTTTGTCTGCAGTTGGTGCTTACGATAGAACATTAGAAAATGTGGAGACATTGGAATCTGCGCAGGTCAAATTTGACGATATACTGAATTCTCCTTCATTGGATGTGGCTTGTGAGAAGATTGCAAGTCTTGCAAAGGCAAAGGAACTTGATTCATCATTGATCCTTTTGATAAATAGTGCGTGGGCTTCTGCAAAAGAATCCACAACCATGAAGAATGAGGTAATACTTAGATTTGAATCTTATTTTAATCCTTAAACTTTCGTATCTAGTTTATTTTCGTTCCTAAACTTTCAAATAGTATGTGTTAGTCCTTCAACTTTTAAGTATTTGCCTATGGTGAGAGGCAATGCGACCTGAACCTCATGCGCCTTGAAGAAGCACCTGGCGAGTGCCTTCAACTAGGTGCTCTCCATGGTGTGGCTTGGCATCGCCTTGCATCATGCAATGGATGATGCAAGGCGAACTTAGGTGCTGCCTTGTTCAGAGACTTTTTTTTTTTTGTTTAATTTCAAAGCCCAAAAGAAATCCACGGATCAAGAAGAAGAAGAAACCCACAAAAGAAGACAGAAAGAAGAAGAAACTTGAGAAAAAAACCTACGGATTCTTCGCGACTTCGGCACCTAAGAAATTCTTCTTTTTTTACTTAATTTCATTTTCCTTTTTTAAGTTTTAAAAATCCAGTTTTATATTTATTTTCATTTTTTATTCCGTTTTCATCCTTTTTTAATTTTGGGTTTATTTATTTGTTTAATTATATTTTAATATTTTAAATTTTGTTTTCATTTTTTATTTCCTTTTCATTTCCTTTTTAATTTTAAATTTGGTTTTCATTTTTTAAATTCTATTTTAATATATCTTTATATAATTCTGTTTTCATTTTTAAATTGAGTAAAATCAAAATACAATTTAAATCGAATAAATTAATATATATATATATATATATATATATATATATATTGCGTCTCGCTTTACTCAGACCTCTATTTTTTATCGCCTTCCGCCTTAAGACGATCAAAGAGCTTTTCACCTTGAGGTGCGTCTTGCACATTGAAAACACTATTTAGTTCTTGGTTTTTCATAAGATATTACTTAATCCTTAGCTTTAATTTCTCATTAATCATTTAACAAGAATTCAATTACATTTAAAAACTCGATACTTAACCTATTACATGTGGCTTCAAGTACTTGACTATGTATTTATACCATTATTAATCAGGTAAAATGAACCAAAAAAAAAAAAAAAGTTCCTATATCAGGGTTTCGTTAAATATTTCATTAAAAAAAAATTAATAACAAGGTATAAAATAGATTTCTGTGCAAAGTTCGAAAACTAGAATGTTAGAAAGTTTGACGAAAATAGAATTAACATGAGAGTTTGAGGACTATTATAGAATTTAAATTTAATGTATATATATCATTTAGTTTTTTGTGTAAATTTATATGTCTCATTAATATATAGATGTTTTTCATCAGTTGCAAAACTTATTATTATTTTCAAATTAACCATTCTCATGGACTGGTCTGTCAAGTCCGTGCTTTACGGACAAATTGATGCTTCTAGCATCTCATTGTGATTGATATATTGAAAATGATTGTAAAATTGATTCAAACTCTATGAAGCACTAAATGATGAGTTCCTTTTAAAAGGATTACATGATGCTATGCCCTTGAACCTTAGTGAAAATATCTTTAATCTGTATAGAGTTTAACAGACTAAAAGAAATACAATCCACAACTTTTTAATACTTTTAGATTCAACTATACGTTACCTTGTCTATCTGTGAATGTAGGTGAAAGAAATAATGTATCAATTATACAAAGCCACAAAAAGTAGTCTTAGAAGTATGGCTGCAACAGAAATGAAGTTGTTGAAGCATTTGCTAAATATCATAGATCCCGAAGAACGATTTTCTGCTTTAGCAACAGCCTTCGCCCCAAGTGATGGAAGTGAAGCTAGAGATTCGAATGCAATGTACACGTGAGTAAACTTCATCTCCATCATATTGAAGTTTTTCTCATGATCATTACATACTTCTCCGACAGGTTTCATTAGTCATTAATCAGCAGAGTTTACCTCATAGATTAGTCGAAACTCAAAGTAGGGAATCCACATAGTACTTGCTTTAAATCTTGTTTTAGTCCTTGAGCTTTTAAACTTATTTCATTTTGGCCTATAAACTTTGAAAAAATAGATTCTTTTTTGTTATTGTTATAAGTGCCAAATTAGACTTGTTGGGCTGCCCACTCCCCTAGTGCCACACATTTGGCAAACAACGTAGATTGGCCGATGTGATGGGGTTGATCAAGCCGGGTAGGCTATGGTGGATTTCAACGCAAGTCAGCTAGACTCCAACTTAAACGATGCATACTCCTGAGTTGGAATACATGCATCCATGTAACGCACAAGGTGCCGTAAATGGTACAATGGTTTCATAAAGCCCCCTTTATAGAAGGCAACTTTCTCATCGTTTATAAGTATGCAATACCAACCTTGCTAATCTTACACTAGCTCAGACTAAGTAATTAACTTAATCTTTGAAGGGTATTAGATTGAGCATCACACTAGTGTAAGGATCTATATAGGTCATCTTGGCGAAGACATTCAACTGATCTCCACGCTAGTAGTTTCGTATTTGTCCAGATTTGTGCATCACCATTGTCTGTGGGGAGAGAGCATTCTATAACTATTGGTCTATTCTCAATCAACCACAAAGCATGTCAAGTGAACAATCAAGCTCATTTGAAGGCTGAAATGTTGAAAAGAGATGCCAAATTAATATGCCTCATGACGACAGGTGTGACAAGACAAAGAGTGTCCCTAGCTAATCCCTCCACTTGAAGGACTTTAGAACCTTTCGCCTCCCCCTTCTAGAAGAACTGAGCTCTTCGAGCAACACCAACTTGTAAGAGGATTGAGAATGGGGTGATGGTGACCTTAGCCCAAGTTGGTTGAGGAGAAGCAAGTGAGCATTGGGACGACCCATCTATCCGGGGGGCGAGTTGAGTTGAGGCCAAACCTGCTTTGTACAGGATGGGTTGGGCAAAGGGTTGAAGTGGTAGTCTCAACCCATTATTAAACATATGCAGGTAGAACCGACCTAGCCCCTCGATGACTCGTCTATCCTTTCCTCGTTAATTGCATGAGTACGTTGGTGGGCACTTGGTACTTCTTTTTGAGATGGTCCAAGCCCTCATAGCATAGTGTGGAGTCAATGTGCTCCTTGTCACAATCACACTTTTTCAAATCGGGTCAAGTGACTGTGCGACACTTGCTTTAACTCAACGAGCAAGTCAGCCGTGAAAAATCGAATATCGCGGGCAACTTCGTCGTAGGGTCTAGCCTCCACTCACATTTCAAGAGAAAATTGGTTTAAAAATGTGAGAGAGAAAACATTTGAAAACATCATTTGAAAGAAGCATTGTAGACAACGGGTGCAAGAATACATGATTGCAAGAGCGTTTACAAAGCTTGGTCGGGGGGGGGGCATGACTACTTGGCCCCCCTATAGTACATTTTGAAGTATTTCCACTATGGTAGGTGTAAACATCAACTTTGGCGAGGAGTCACTCGCTTACAAAAATACAAGCCAACGCAAACAAACTTTAAAGCTAATTACACGGTGCTAAAACATGATGGTTGAGGATGGTTTGGACATGCGGTCATAGGCAAACACACCCTGGACAAACATGCCCAAGACATTCTCCCCCACTTAAACGGTTGACAACCTTGTCAACTGATGATGCTTGAAATCTTCGTTCTTCTGCTTCCACGCTTCTAGGTCTTCAACTTGCTCCCAGCTGATTTCTGCATCGGGAAGATCTCTCCACTTTACGAGGAACTATTGAACTCGGCGAACTAGTCTCCCCACTTTTCTGGTTCTTTCAGCTAGAATCTCTTCGGCTTCCTTGTCTTCTTTGTTCGTTAGGTTGACGGCAGGTCGAATATCAGCATTTCGCCCAGTATCAACTAAGTCAGGGTAATAGGGCTTATATTGCTTACATGGACAACATGGTGAATCTTCATCCATGAGGGCAACGCCACCCGATATGACGTGTTCCCGACTTTCTTTAGTATTTCCATTGGTCCTTCATACTTCCTTACGAGTCGCTGGTCCTTGCAGTTACGAAAACGAATTTGTTCTGGTCTCAACTTGATGAGTACTTGGTCGCTTGCTCGAAACTCACGTGGGCATCGCTTACGATCAACCCATTTCTTCATGTGCTTGGAGGCTTTCTCCAAGTATGCTTGGGCAATCTCTGACGTCTGTCTCCATTCCTTTGTAAAATTATGCGCTTGAGGGTTTTTTCCTGCATAAGGATGATTGATGATGTGGGGCATTGAGGGTTGTCGACGACAGACAACTTCAAAAGGGCTCCTTCCCGTCGATGAGCTCATTTGACAATTGAAGCAGAATTGGGCCACATCAAGTAACTGGACCCAGTTCTTCTGTCGAGCATCGCTAAAGTGGCGCAAATATTCTTCGAGTAAACTACTGAATCTTTCAGTCTGGCCATCAGTTTGCGGATGATAACTCGAAGATATGTTTAGGTTGGACCCAAGTATGGCGAAAAGTTCCGTCCAGAATGTGCCGGTGAATCTACCATCTCTGTCGCAGACAATGCTCGACGACACTCCCCATAGCTTCACTACATGCTTGAAGAATAACTGTGCTGTCAATTCTGCTGAGCATTGCTTGAGCGTTGGTATAAAAGTTGCATACTTGGAAAATCTATCTATAACAACAAGGATGACCTCATGGTCTCCTCCCTTGGGAAGGTGGGTGATAAAGTTCATGGATACGCTCTCCCAAGGTCTTGACGGTACTGGTAGGGGCTCGAGTAAACTTGCAATCTTTGACTTTTCTACCTTGTCTTATTGGCAAATAAGACAAGTCTTTGTGTATTGCATCACATCATCCCGCATACTCGGCCAGAAGTAGCCCTTCTTGAGTAGGGCAAACGTACGTTGCCACCCTAGATGACCCGCCCACAAAGTATCATGACACTCGTGGAGTAATTTCTTTCTCAGGTCGCCTGCTCGAGGGACATACAATTGGTTGCCCTTTGCTAGTAACAAGTCTCTCTCAACCCAAAACTGAAGAGTCTTTCCTGTCTTGGCTAGATTCATAACAGTTTGTGCAGAGGGGTCTTTCTTCACGTATTCTTTGATGATGTCGCGCATCGACCCATCAATCCTACTTGAATGGATATGTGCCAACATGCACAGGTCCGCATGTTCTCCCTTCCTGCTCAATGCGTCAGCAGCTTGGTTGGCTCTTCCGGCCTTATGC
>JAOANK020000084.1:2302237-2312310 GCA_026257165.2 Telfairia occidentalis
ATAACTAAATGATTAAGATATTAATAACTTTAATATTATAACCAACTCAAGTCTAATTCAATGAACGAAACTCTTGTTACTTTTTTCTTAAAGCTGAAGATTTGGTCTACACCTTCACAAGTGTTGAACTCACAAAAAAAAAAAATCTTGTCAAATAGCACTCACATAAATGTATATATACTTCTTTTTGTGTCACAGATTTGAATACTCACTTTTTTTAGTTCAACAATTGTGGAATTAAAGGATCAAACCATCGATATTTGCGATGATAATAGGTATCTTATCTATTGAACTATTCTCAAATTGGCATACCCACTTGTTTTTACGATGTGATATTATAAAAAAAAAAAAGTTATTATACATTTTAATAAAAATAATAATGTAGCATTTTTTTAGTTCAACCACATGTGGGGTGGAAATGGAGTGGGCATGAAAAACTTAAAATAAAACAAATAAAGAAAGAGAATTGGCTGAAATTTGAAATAAAATAAAATAATTTTAGAGAAGAATATGAATAATGAATAGGGTTAATATTAGGGCGAAGTAAAACCTAGCTAGTTGATTAATTGAAAATAATATTCCTTACTTAAACTTCTTTCCTACAAAATGTCTGCTTTGATCTTCCAAATATTATTAAGGTTCTTTCTTTGTTTGGTGACAATGACAGTCTCCATCTTTTTTATCTTCTCCCAAATTTGACATAAGGTAAAAAATATATATTCATGGGGTTATTTTTGTATTAACTTTTTTTTAAAAAATTTGTAGTGAAAATTTAAACATTCAACCTTAAAGAAATAAGTACATACTTTAACTATAGAATTATGTTCATGTATCGTGTGAATGTATATATATATATTAATTAGCGATAAAATAAATAATTATGTCATTTCTTATGTTTAAAGAGTTCATTTGAACGGTGGAAGTTTGATGTCAAAAATGTATTTTCAATAGGTAAAATTTCAAGTGAAATGATGTAATATTTAACTTCATATATACTTTATGACTCTTTGAGTCGGTTGGATTTGCGTCCAAATTCTCACATTGACTAGATAAAAGGAAGATCATTGGTATATAAATGAGGGGCAATATCTTCATTAGCATGAAATCTTTAATTTCAAAAGCAAGACTATGAAGATTTATGCTCAAAGTGGACAATATCTTACAATTATAGTTAGAATCTTTGGGTCCCTAATAGAGCCGCGTTCATTATAAAAGGACAATCTTCCTACCGTAATAAGGTGTTCATAATTTCCAATAAACAACATTAAAGATATATATTTTCTATTTCATACTAATTTTTTCTTATTTTGATTTTTGATAAGTAAATACAAAACCTTAATTAATTTGAATGGCTGTTTGGAAGAATGTAATATATTTATTTATATGTATTTGGGGAATTGGGAATGTTGGGGTTCATCATTGCTTCCCCTCAAGTATAGTGCCACAAAACATTATATTATTCTCCTTCCTTGCTTTCTGGGATGGCAAATTTCCTTGTTAATAGTTGTCTCTATTTGATTCCATAACTTTTTTATATATATATTAAAAAAATTAATTACATGATCTGACACGACATGAGAGATAGATAGATGATAGGAAGAAAAAAAAAGAGTAGATAATTAAACACAATAGTCTATTAAAAAGTATTTGGTACGTTACTTCGGGAAAAAGGAAATGTTGCCCATATCATTTATTTTGTTTAGTCATCCACTTCTTTATATAATAATTCATGGATCTATCTAATATGTTGTGTCAAATTAATTAAATTTTGCTTAATAGCCATATCTATATCTTAACATTGTTGAGTTAGCAACACAAACAATAGAGACGATGTTGTATTAAAAAAAAAAAAAAAAAGAGACGATGTAGAATAAAAAAATCCAACCACTATCAATTTTGGCTTTTGATTCTACTTGGTTCTTGCTATTAACCATTGTTAATTAAATCATGAATACATTACATTCATATTAAACAAATGACACGACATGACAAACAAAGATGAAGTTTTGTAACTTAACCTAAAGAAAATTCTCAAATTCATTCCTTCCCACAACTCAAACACAAAACAAACGACAAAACAAATTTCCAATTCTTTAAACGACTCTTTCATTTTATTTTTCATTCAATAACACATAGGTTAGAGATTTGACAACTCTAACCTTTTAGTCGAGAGTATATCTCTTAACCAGTTGAACTATGTATGCTCAAGTCAGCATATTCCCTAAACCTTAAAAACCATACGAATCTAAGCTTTTTCAACTCTGTAAACTAAATATTCCAAAATTTGAAAAAAAAAAAAAAGAAGTGAGATTGAGAAGTGACATCAAATATGAGGAGAATATGAATGTGGAAATTTAATAAATAAACAACTTTTTTATTTATTTATTTGTTCATTCAACAACATGCAAGATTGCAGATTTGAAACCTCCAACCTTTTGGTCTATAATATATCTCTTATCAAGTTAAACTATATATGCTCAAGCCAGTATATAATTTCTTAAACTTTAAACAATACAAATCTAAGCTTTTCAATCCGATAAACAAAATATTCCAAAAGAAAAAAAAATTAAGATTGAGAAGTGACATGAGATATGAAGAGAATATGAATTTTTTTTTTAGTTCAACATGTGAGAATGAAAGTTTGAACCTCTAACCTCTTGATTGATAATATATATTTTAACCAACTGAATTATTTGGTAAGAAGAATATAAATATGAATATATGAATGTGAATGTGGAAATTAAATAAAGGGGGACCAAATAAAACAGAGCCAAAAGGGGTCAAAGGAAGGGTTGGCCAAAAGATGGGGTTTTGGGCGGTGGGAAGACGTGAGCAGCAACAATCACTGTCTAAGGGATTTCCTTCCTCATCTTCGTCGGTTCCATATATTTATATTTTTTAACCAAAAACCAACCTGTCCTTCCAATCCAACAACAACAACTAACACATTATTGTTTGTTCCCAAAACCATCTTCTCTTCTGCCCACTCTTTCTAAAAGTACAAATTAATCCAAAAGCACTTTTTTCCAGAATCCAATTCCTTTCATCAGTTTCTTACCCAAAGAATAAAGATCCATCTATATTTTTACAACTCACTCACACTCTCTACTTCCCTACCACACCTGTCTAGGTGTTAACAGCTTTCTAATAAAATAATATAGTAGTAATTAGTTTCATTAACAGCTTGCTACAATTAATTTACATCCAATCCTAAAATTCGAGCTTATATTAAAGTAGGTAGATTTGTTTTTATCTTAACTTAAATAGTGCATAGCTCAATTGATTAAAACATATATTCTCGACCAAAAGATCAGAAGTTCAAAGCCTCATATGTTGAACTAAAAAAAAAAAGTTTATGTTAGAGATATTGGTGGGTTTGGTTGAGTATAAAGTAATCAGTCCTCTAAAACACTCATCTCTCAAACTATATATAGATTTATTTTTGTAAATAACTAACTTAAATACTATTTAAACACATATCAAATTTAAAAAATTCAAGTAAAAAAAATATATGCACTAAACTTCCATGAATTTTTTAACTATTTTGTTGGGACATTTAAAAGTATAATAATGTAAAAAAACACTACAAAAACTAGTTAGAAAATAAAATAACCAAGGATATATACGTTGAATAAATTATTGATCATTAACTTGAGTATAGCTCAAGTGATTAAAACATATATAATCTTCGATCAATAGGTCAGAGATTTGAATCTTCTCATCCTTACAATGTTTGTTGAACTAAAGAAAATAATTAATCTACACAACAATAAGTAACCAATTTCTCTACGTTAAATTTCAATTGATTAATAATAAACTAGAAGTGTCAAATAAAAGTTAATATAAGCTTTCACAGGAAGTGTCAAAGAAAGATCCTGTGATTTTCAGAGATGCTAAAAAAAAATGGTTTTAAAGATACTAATTATTCAACTTCAAGGCTTATTCCTAGTATTTATATTATAAATGTTCAGTAACATACACAAATCAAATTTGGGTATCAAATTTGAAAAACAAAACAAAAATAGAACAAGAAAAAGGCCAAAAAGAATTCGCACGAAACTTTTTGGAGGCCAAAAAAAGAACGGTAGTTAATAGAGAACAAAACGAAACGAAACTAAAAGAGCAAAAGAAAGAACTGACCGGCAGATTTATTGCAATAGCTGGCTTTATTGAGCAATCATTCATGCCAGAGACGGCTTACTTGAATCAAGTTCAATTTCTTGTAGTTTGTCGTTTGATAGCTCCAAATTCGGCGGCATTTCGTCGTCGCTATCTTCTTCTTCTTCTTCATCGGAAGGCTGAGAGTCGCCGTCCGGCCGCTGTGATTTGGATAAAATAGCTCCGTAGGTTGGAGAAGAGCATCCAGAGTCAATAAAATCAGTCATTTTCTTGTCCTCTTCCATCATTCTCTGTGCATAATCTTCGTAGTTAAACCCAACTGGGTTTTTACCACCGAATGAAGTTTCCAATTTGTCTTCGTCGAAGTTCTCTTCCATTATTTTCTGGCTCTCTGGGTTGTTGGAGTACACAAACTTCACTTTCTTGAATGTCTTCGATTCTAGGAATGGTCTAACCATCTGCATTATCTCAAGCAAGACACATGTCAGAACTGGCAAATCTGTGGAACAACATACTTTGAGCTTTATTTTTTAATTTCTTCACATGATTTTAGAAGTTTTTATTGTGATTCAAGTGGTTTGATTTGGTAAGAAAATGAAAGTAGGAATACTAATGAATAGTGAATTAGAAAGAATAAAAATGTGTAGGTTCAATTACATATTTCAGTCTCTAAACTTTAAAAAGTGTAAAATAAACCGTTGAACTTTCAACTTTTGTATATAATAAGTCTTTAAACGGTAAAAAAAAGTATTTAATAAATCTCTAAACTTTCAATTTTGAGTTTAATAGATCAACTTTCAATTTTATGGTATCTAATATCTCTTTGAATTAAGACATTTTAAAAAATTCACAAACTTATTAAATACAAAATTGAAAGTTTTGGATCAAGATTCAATCTTATGTCTAATAGATTCATTAAATTTAAAAATATCAAATATGTCAAGAGTTTATTAAACATAAAATTGAAAGTTAAGAGATCTATTGACGCAAAATTGAAAGTTCAGAAATCTCATAGATACTTCTTAAAGTTTAAGAACTAATTAGACACATGCTTAAAAGTTTAAAGATTAATTTTATAATTTAGAGTGGAATTGCACAGAGGAGGCCATGAGATGCTCTAATTAAAAACATGAAATGGTGAGTAGAAGGGATATATAAGATTAGGCGGATGGGGGAAGCCGAAACTTTCTTGGCAATAAGTATGGAAAGCAATAAATCAAAATATGGAAGTGGGTATATGATGATAGCTTACCACCCAAAAGGACTCGAACACCTTCGGTGGGTTGTAGAGAATAGCAAGGCCCAACCTTTCAGGATAATGATTCTGCAGGACGTGGGCTGTTTCTCGCGTAACCTTCAAGGACAGACTAGATGTGTTCCACCCATGGAAATCAATAAGCCATACCATGTATCCATCATTTGAATTTGAACTCAAGATCGCATTCTCCATACAGTAAACCAAATATCTGATCTGTCCAATTGTTGAATCTGTATTCTGGGGTTGTGATGTAAGAAAAGTTTATTTTACTTTAGCCAAAAGTAGTTATACAAGAGAAAAAACCACCACGAAAAAGAAGTGTTCTTACTCATACTTTCTGACCCTAACTTTTAACTACACAAAAGTTAAATAACAAGTTCAATCCTCAAGGATGGGATCTATTTAGTCCATATATTGTAAATTTTTCTTTTACTAAATTTCTAAAATTTTAAAGTTATATCTATGTTCGCTACACTGAAAATTTTCTATATGGTTAGAAATTTTAATTTTATACCTAATAGATCCTACTACTAACTTTGTTCGTTTAATGCTAAGGATTATGTGATGGGTAAGTTTAAGCATTCAGATAGCAATTAAACTTATGAAATTTAACAAGATGCAACCTATTAATTTTTTTTTAAAAAAAAAGGTATACAAGATTAAATTGGCACAACCTAAACGTTTTTTTTTTATATTTGTGAGTATTTCGACCAATTTTCGTGCACATCGGCTATTCTCATAGGACAACTGCTTGACCATACTATATTTGGTTGTCAATGTATCTTGTAGGACTTAAAATCCTAAGTAGGTGGTCACAATATAGCTTGAACCTCACCATCTAATTAAGTTATTTATTAAATACATTGACTTCTATTGACCACTAGGCCAACATATATAGTGGTTGACATAACCTAGCTAAAGGTTTTGACATCTATTAAAAAAATTTAAATTATAGAGATTGAATAGACATAATCTTAAAAGTTCATAAACATAGTTTCCAATATAAATATATATATATATATATATATATACACTCCCCTTTTGCCATTTTTTACTAATTATTATTTTAACAACTAAAAAGAAAATTACAATTAACATTAATTTATTTTATTAATTTTTCTATTATAAATAATTTGAAGAGTTCATTCTCTTTTCTATCCATTCGATTTCCCCAACCACATTCTTCCCCTTCTCTCTCATTTTTCATCTTCCCTCTTTTTTATGTTTTGCCGTGAGAGCCCATTCACCTTCTCATATTGTCTATTCCACTTTCTCACCCATGTTTTTCTCTCTCTAATTTTTCTTCTTCCTTTTTTTTTTCTTTTTGATTCGTATTATATAATTTTAAAAAATATATTTTTTTATTCAATTATTAATAATTAAGTTTAAATCTTATTTTGGTACCTAAACTTTTAAGTTTGTTCTATTTTAGTCCTTGAACTTTCAAAACGTTCATTTTAGTCCCTAACCTTTTAGGTTTGTTCAATTTTGGTCTAACTTTCAAAATGTCTATTTTAGTCCTTGGACTTATAAAAAATAATCATTTTAATAGATAATTTTATGATCTAATATTTATTTGTTCAATGCTTTTCTTTAACTTTGTGGCTTAAATATTCACATTAACATACTTATTCATATATTTGAAGCTAAGTCATTAATTTGTTAAAAATAAAATAAATATAAGGACAGTGAAATTTTGTTGAGATTAAAAATCGAGACACAAGAAAATGGAGAAGTTCCTTTTCTGTATATTGATTTTTGATAATCTTTTGGCTGAATAAAAACAGCCATTTATATTCTGATACAGGGGAGGCTAAAGGTCAAAAAGTCAAATAAGGTGGATTTGACCACACAAACCTACTACAACTTAAATCAAGGGCAAGACAGACTCGTACCCATAAATTAAGGTTAAAGAAAACACAAGGGAAAAGCTAACTAAACCAGCAAAAGAATTAGTTAGAATAACCAGGTTCCTTAACATCCCCCTCAAACTGGACGCGCTGGAGGAGAGGCCAAGTTTGTCACGCAGAAACTGGAAACGAGCATGAGATACAAGCTTGGTGAGAATGTCTGCGAGCTGATCATGAGAGGGAACATACCGAACATCGAGCAAATGACGAGTAACTTGTTCCCGAATGAAATGCACATCGATTTTAATGTGCTTGGTGCGAGCGTGAAACACAAGGTTGGAAGCAAGAGTAAGAGCACTCTGATTGTCACACCAAGTAATAGGAGCGGCGCGACAAGGCAAACAAATTTCACGAAGGAGGCTCTGAAGCCAAAGCAGTTCACAGGTAACATGGGACAACGCCCGATATTCACTCTCGGTGCTAGATCAGGACACAACTTGTTGTTTCTTGGAGGACCAAGAGACGAGGGTAGACCCCAGAAAAACACAATATTCTCCAACAGACTTGCGATCAAGGGAGCAAGAGGCCAAGTCCGCATCGGAGTATCCGACCAGATCAAGGCGAGGAGCAGGTTGAATCACAAGGCCAAGGTGGGGAGTTCCAGAGAGATAACGGAGCACACGCTTCAGCACTTGCCAGTGCGTGCTGGTGGGGCGTTGAGAGAATTGGCTCAAGCGATTTATGGCAAAGGCAATATCAGGGCGGGTGTGCACCAGATATTGAAGAGAGCCAAGAATGCTACGAAATAAAGTGGGATCAACCATGAGTTCAGCAGGCATAGACGCAAAATTGTTGTGTGTGGCCATAGGAGTAGCACATGGCTTCAAGTGTGTGAGATGAATACGAGTGAGCAGCTCCCGAACATTAATGAAGAGCCTTCACGAAGAACTTGAATCCCCAAGAAATGATGCAAAGGGCCCAAATCTTTGAGAGCAAATTTGCAATTCAAACGATGGGTGATGGACTTGATGAGTGTAGGATCACTACCCGTGAGAATGAGATCATCCACATAAACCAAGAGTAGAGTGACAGATGCTTTGGTGTGAGAGATGAAGAGGGACATGTCCCATTTGGACTGAACAAAGCCCCAACTAAGGAGGGTAGATCGTAATTCATCATACCAGGCACGGGGAGCCTGTTTGAGACCGTAAATGGCCTTGCGAAGACGACACACATGATGGGGATGAGCAGAACTGATATACCTAGGGGGTTGTGCAATGTACACAACTTCTTGGAGAGTGTCGTTGAGGAAAGCATTGTTCACGTCAAGTTGACGAAGAGGCCAATTGAGTGAGACAGCCAAAGTAAGGACAACGCGGATGGTAGAAGGCTTGATGATTGGACTGTAGGTTTCACCAAAATCAACACCAGCAGTTTGAAGATAGCCCTTGGAGACTAGCCGAGTCTTATGGCGACTAATGCGCCCCAACGGATCACGCTTAATTTTGTATACCCACTTGCAACCAACCACGGAGTGAGAGGAAGAAGGAGGAACTAACTCCCAAGTGGCATTGGCATGGAGGGCTTGAAGGTCAGAATCCATGGTAGCTTTCCAAACGGAAGTAGAGAGGGCAATCGTGTGAGATGGAGGCTCACAGTCGACCCAATTGGGAGAAGAGGCAGTAAGGGAGGTTGGTCCAAAGAAGCGTTTGGGCCGAGTAACACCGACTTTGCCACGAGTAATCATGGGGTGTAGGTTGGGGACGGAAAGGAGAGGGAGGGAGGGAGAGTCAGTGGTGAGGGAGGGTGGGCAAGGGGAAGTCAAAGAGGGTTGTGGAGGTGGAGAGGATGGGGGTTGGAGAAGGCAGTAAAAGGGATGGAGAAAGAGATGAGCAGGGCAGAGATGTGGAAGTAGATGGCAAAGGGGCAGGAGAAAGGGGAGGTGAGAAGGGTGAAACAGAGATGCTAGAAGGGAGAGCTGGAGGCAGAGGAACAGGTGGGGATAGGGTGGGGAAAGGGAGAGGTGGGAGGTAAGAGTGGGATGTACGGCAGATGTCCAAATTGGTGTCAAAGAAGCCATGTGCACAAGGGAATTCTTGCTCATTGAACTTAACATGTCGGTTGATATATATTCTGCCTTCAGAATTCATACACTTGTAGCCTTTATGGTGATCACTGTAGCCTACAAACAAACATCTGGTGGTGTGGAAGTCGAGTTTGTGACGCTGAAATGGGCGGAGCAATGGGTAGCAAGTGCAGCCAAATACACGCAATAGAGAGTAATCTGGAGGTTTGTTATAAAGTAGTTCAAAAGGTGTGTTCCCTTCAAGTACTGATGTAGGCATTCTGTTGATCAGGTATACAACAGTGTGGAAAGACTCCCACCAAAGATTCAGAGACATTGTAGCTTGGGCAAGAAGTGTTAATCCAGTCTCCACGATGTGTCGATGTTTCCTCTCAACTCGACCATTTTGAGGTGAGGTATAGGGACATGTAAGTTGAATTTTAATTCCAAGCTCTTTAGCAAATGTAATCAGAGGCTTGAATTCTGTTCCTTCATCAATTCTTAGGCACTTGATTTTGTTATTAAATTGTTTTTCCACTAAGGTATGAAACTGCTTGAACACTAGAATGGCATCACCTTTGGTTTTGAGAGGGAAAATCCAAGTGAACCGGCTGTAATCATCCAAGAAAGAAATATAATATTGATAACCTTCATTTGTTTTAACAGGAGAAGGTCCCACAAGTCTGAGTGTAATAAATCAAGTGTGTGTTCTGCCTTAGAAGATGAAGTAGGAAATGGTAATTTGTGTGCTTTGCCAAACTGACATGCCTCACAAAATAAG
>JAOANK020000084.1:2327115-2339125 GCA_026257165.2 Telfairia occidentalis
TTGTCAAAAGACTTGACATTTTATACTTTTTTAGTGTGGTGTATTTCATTTTCTATGTAAACTTTACATGTTTTATCCATTATGAAGTAATAAATAGATGCATATAAACTCATATATCTAAAAAATAAATAAATAAAAAACGTATCTTTAACGTGTCCATGTCCTACTTTTTTAGAAATTGGTGTATCTCCGTGTCGTATAGTGTCTGTGTCCATGTCCCGTGTCCGTATCTGTGCTTCTTAGTATCTCAGAATCCCTCAAGAGAGAGTCCTCACCCTTTTGATCGGAGCCAGAAGTACTTTTATACAATAAATTACTTTAATGTTTACTTAGAGGAGAGAAGGAAGACTGTGCGGAAGTGAAACACGATGTTCCACTAAAAAATAGATACGCATATCAGCCTATGAACCAACTAATAGAGCACCATGGGATGCGGAGGGCTTGAGTTTACAAAATTAAATGTATGTAACAACTTCCAAACGACCTGAAGCCAAAGGATGTTTCTGTATGCAGCCAAAAAACAACAGTGCATATGGATACATTGACTTCATGACTTGTATAATTAGACGTATTCTAGATAGAATAAGCTGACTGAAGGAATGAACAAACTAATTCATTTCAATAGGAAAAGAAAAGTTAAGTTGTACCTTCAGCATGCTAGCCAGGTCTCCATAAGTTTGCTCAAAATGGGTGAACCGTTTCCAAACCTGGAGACAAGGACGTCCAGAACAACTTAGCAACCAAACCAAAATAAAGCTACAAATGATGCCAATACATAACAAGTATTAAACACAAAATAATGAGCATAAGCAAACCATTATGTGCTCGCTATAATTTTGAAGTACAAAAAAACATTAACACGTTTTCTTATTCAATCAATCAAAAGAAACAAGAAAACTTAAATTCATTGTTGCTCATTTGTATATAATATTATTATACAGAGCAGAAGGATAAGCACTATGTACTACGTCAAGTGTAAAAGATTGTTCTTCAATGCTGTGGCAAGCTATCAGGAGCGTAAATTAAATAATAAAACAAAACTTCAGCTACCTCAGTAGATTCCTCTGGAGGCAAGGTGCTCAAAGCTCGCTCAAATAAAGCCCGAATGTTTCTGTCATCGTTTAAGCGAGCAAGGAAATCTGCATATCTTTAAAATCACACATAATATCAGTTGGGACTATTTTTTTATATGACGTAAAAGAGGAGATGATTAAAAGTTATGCCCTTGAACAGGCTACATGGCCAAAAAAAAAAAATCTTCCTCCGAGGTGTAAACAAGAAAAGAAAATATTTAACTAGTTCTGGCCATTGGCAGCCAATCGAGATCCAACAACTTAAGCTATCCCACATCATCTATCTCTCTCCGATGCTAGTAGTATTTTTAAGAGCACAATAGCCGTCAAGGGCTTAAGAAAAAAAAGGTGAGGCCTCTGTTTTAGGCGTACAAATACAAAAATGTGAACAATTTTTATATATAAAAAAATAAAAAAATAAAAAAATAAAAAAATATTATGAATAATAAGATAATAAAAAATTTAAGAAACTAGAGCTTTTAGAGACCCTTAATTTTTTTTTTATTTAAAAAATTAAAAAATTGTGATCAAAGTTAATCTTAATTCTAACCTTCCAAACTCCTAAAGAATCAAGCAGATAAAATACCACGAGTGACAACCTTAGCTTTATTGAGGGGGGTAATCTAAAAAGTGAACTGGAGCTCTCAAGAGTTGCACATAAAAGGCAGTTAAATCATTGAAATTCTATAAAATTATCACCACAATGTACGAACTTAGCTGACAGTTGACATTTCCTGAAAATCAGATATGGACAAACTCACTCAAGAATGTATGTGGGCTCATTCATAAACCGTTTCATTCCATCTTCAAAAACATTGTGTGCAATCTGCAGCATCGTTAACGATAAGTAAATATGATGACAAGGATATTCTTTCTTAGCCAATGCAAAGTTTTTAATTAATCATGGTCATAGGAAGAGCAAGATAATTTGACCAAAGCATCGATGAACAGAGCTTTAAGAGAGCATATAATCCATATCTTGACCTCAGATGCAAATAGAGCGACTACATTGTTTTTAACATCAATGCAAACGTTGAAGTGTAAGAATAATATTCAGTTCCTTGTCTTAAGGATGAAGAGCATATAATTGATCAGATCAAGCATTGCATTACCAAAGTGGAAAGAGAGAAACCTTGGGATCTTTGTCGAGACAAAAGGCCATCATGGCATAAGCAACATAAACATGATACGTGCAATTTGGGGATTTGCGAGCATCTAAGAAGTGTTTCCGAGCAGCCTCAACTCCTTCATTTCTTCTAAGAAAACGGATAAACTGCATCACAAGCCACCAGTGTGACATCCTTCCCAAGAAGTTCTCTATAGCTGGCATACAATACATATTTTTGCATAGCAAAACCACACAACAGACATTTTCTAGCAGATGAAAATGAAATAAATCAATTTCTTCCCCATTTCTGCTAGTGAGAAGCTATCAGGACCTTTTAAAACCCTTGTTTAATCATACGCCACCCCCCCCCCCCCACCCGGCCTAAAATCTGACATGATCCATGACCAGTATATTCATACAAACATGTCTAAGCTGAAATTTTCTCCCTTGAACACTAAAGATTCACCTCTCCAGATAACTTTAGACTTTTATACTCCATGAAAACAGGGAAGTTATATGATTTTTGTCTTCCCATATAACCATGGATCTAAAGCCTTTTGTCTTCCCATATAACCATGGATCTAAAGCCTTCGACACTTTACTAGTTCCTGATAACGCGCGAGCCAATTATTTTTTCAGAGCCAAGCATGTATGTGCAAGAAATAATGTAAGCTAAAATGTCAAACTCACTTGAATATGTGCCAGTGCTGTTGCATTGATACCATCGCTCAAAAGGCTTTCATATATCTTCTTTGCAGACTACAATAAAGAATAAGAGTCAAATGAATGTACAACCTAGATATACAAAATGTTCAGGGAAACCAGGACTCCATGCCTGAAGTGATCCACGAGATTCCTCAAGCTCTGCATAAGCATATTTTAACATATCCGAGTCTGTACATAAAGTAAGAAAATAGGTGATTGGAAGAGGAAAAAAAGCGAGCTGAGACTAGGTGTGAAAATTACAGGAACCAAAATGTTTGAACTACTTGAGACAAATCTGTTAAGCAAATACTATATGTGCCTCAGGAGATGATTAGTATGAGTTACACTGTATATGTATAGAAGAAGACAAGAAAGCAAGAAACTAAAATACATGCTTGATAACTACAATCATGATATAGGAGAGAACCAAGTCTTTTATTAAATAAGAAACAAGATATAATTGGAGGAAATATCTACAGAAAAGAAAAAGAATTAAGTTACCAGGAAGAGCCTTCAAAGCTCGCTGAAATACTTTAATTGCAGCATCTATTGATCCATTATTTGCATGCCACATAGCATAATCGTACCATACATCAGGATAATGGTACAGGTACATAAGACACTAAAAAGATCCAAGTAAAATGAAGAAATCAATCATTAAAACCTCATCAAGAAATGGTTATATCAAAATGAATACATTTCTAAAGAATACAGATAACTTCAAACAAAAAGCAACTTACGCTAGAAGCAAAGAAAGTGCTTATACTAAAACTAGGTTGAATCCTTTTTTTTTTCTTTTTTTCGCGTCATCAGATATGTTAAAAAACCTCTAACTTGAAGACTTACTCAATTAACATGACTCCCCCCCTTGAGAGTGCTTACACCAGTCCTTGGTAACTATTGATATTGTCAATCTTCCAAATTTGATTGATATTAGTCATGAAGGAGAAGCTAAATTTAAGAGGATAAAATGGATACATACTGAAGTTATTGATCATTTCACTTCAGAAAATAAGAAAAATGCTATGGCTTGGCAGCTAACAAAGGATGGCAGACTTAAATAATTCACTGAAGAAGTAGCCATGGCCCATGGTACATTTAAGAAAAAGTAAATTTTTTGCCGGTACACATAACTAACTCAAGCAGATAATGATTGGACCTTGTCGTATACTTTAAAAAGGTGGGACTCAGTGCTAGTGTAAACGAACTATCCTCAGGTGTCCACATTTTCAATGTGTTTGACATCAAATCTGGCTGACTACCCTCCTAATGAACAGTAGTGGTGACATCAGCCTGAGATTCAGTTTACTTTTTGGGAGGAAGTTGATGTAAGAACTTAATGTATTTAAAGTAATTAACAGCTATGTAATTTACTGTTTACTTGTGGCAGTAAATTGAGTAACTCGAAGATATCAAAATGCAAATTCTTCCACAGTTAGTTAAAAGAATGAAATTGGCTGATATTCAACAACATTGGGTAGTATAGATGTCATTATGAGAGAAGTTGCAAGATATCGATTTTTTGAACAAGAGACAAGTATTTCATTGAAGTAATGAAAAGGAAAGATCAAAAAGATACAAACTCCCGAGGAGTGAAAAGAAAACTAAAAAACAGAATAAAAAAGACAAACAAGAATCAAAGACACTCATAAAAGTATTCCAAATATTACAAATATCAGAAAGTGAAAGACTCAAAGTTAAAATGATTTGGAGAGAGAACTCCATAAAGAGACCTTGAACTTAGCTAAATCAAAACACTCCGCCCATCCTCTTCGCTTATCTTCAAAAAATCCTCTCATTACGCTCCTACCATAAGTCTGAAGAGAGCCTTGTTAGCATTAATCCAAAGAAGATGACCATGTGTTGAAGAGGAGGACCATAAATAAGTTGAGTGAAAATACTTCTTGAATCAAAGGAGAAGACCCACCGAAGATTGAAGATACGAAACAATGAAAATCAACATGCAAGAGCATAATTACAACGAAAAAACAGATGGTCTTGACTTCGGGCTTCCTGATAGCATAAGACACAAATTGAAAGAGATAAAGCCGATGACGGAAGCTTCTTTTGGAGGTTTTCAGCCTATTTAAATGACCAAAACACATGATCCAAGCAAGAACGTGGATTTTTTTGGACTCTTTGATTCCATAAGGCCGAATAAAGATCCTTTAGCAGCAAAGTAGATGAAACCAGCAACTTTGACAAAGAAGCTACTGAAAAAGAACATGAAGAATCTGCTTTCCAGACCAAAGAATCCTCCACATCTTTCAAAACCACTGAATGTAAAAGAGACAAGAGAGAAGAAAACTCTCCCAGCTCAATATCTTTCAAATTCCTTCTTGTTTCAATCTTTCAATCTTCCAAGACTTTGAGAGCACAATCCCAATTGTTATTAACCGAAAAAAAGAGATTGGATATCATCAATTCTTTTTCTAGATAGGAATTCTTAAAAGAAGTTTGTGGAATTCTATGGATGTTTGTCCTTATTTTGACTACTGTATTGGGAATCACAGTAGACGTACTAGTAATTGTAATGTTAGAAAGAAAAATATTCCCAAAAATACAAGAACAGATTGGACTTAAATATGTTGTTCCTTTGGGAGTGCTTCAAGCTTTAAAGCTTTAAAAGATGGTATAAAATTACTTTTTAAAGAAAATATGCTTCCATCTAGAGGTACTACTCGTGTGTTCAATTTCAGACCATCTATAACAGTCATATCAATTTTACTAAGCTATTTAATAATTCTTTTTGGTTATCACCTTGTTTTAGCCAATCTTCATATCAATGTTTTTTTTACAAATTATCATTTTAAGTGTTGCTCCATCGGACTTCTTACATCAGAATATGGATCCAATAAAATCTACTCCTTTTTAGGTGGTCTACGAGCTACAGCTCAATCAATTAGTTACGAAATACCATTAACTCTATATGTATTATCAATATCTTTACACGTGATTCATCGAGACATAAACTTCTCCGACTTTTTTTACGAGAAAATGGGTAAAATGAATTGAATAGATATCTCAATTACTGTATTCATTATTCACATAAATGAACTAAATTAGATAGTTATGAGTAAAAGAAAACAGCTGATATACATAAAATTAGTAGTCAAAATATTGAGTCTCATTTTCAATGTATAAGAAACATTTTATTAACCATGAAAATTTACTAATGTTATAAATAGAATGGCCCTATTATAAGAGTTAATCTGCTGATTTACACGTACAGAATTACCCTTGGGTGGAAAAAAATAAATCTTACGCTGCTAACTTTTTTTTTTTAATAAGAAACCAAGTTTTCATCCAGCAAAATGAAAGAATATATAAAGAAAAATAAAAAAAATCCAACAAAAAGACCCCAAACAAAAATTAACCAACCAGGGAAGGACTCCAAACCAAAAGAATAAGGTCTAATCGATAATTACTAAGTAACTGACTAGGAGTATATTCTACATCAGTAAAACAAAGATTCATTGACATTAAAACATATTCTACTTTGCTTAATCTAATCCAACCCACACCTCTCCCCTACATCATGTTATTAAAAGTAAATTCCACTAAAGGTTGACATAAGTCTCACTGATTTTGTTTGTTGCTACTTAAGGTAGACAACGTAGAATAACTTATAAGGTTTCCCCATATTCTTTTTCATCACCTTCATTTGTCTTCATTAAAAATTTCTTTGAAATGCCAACACTGGCTTAAAAACTTGGTACCTTTATCACTAGTAATGGATTTCAGTATCTAATATAGTCCCATGTCTTTAAAGTGTGAGGCGCCCAAAAACACAATAGTTCTGTAGGACTTAAATGTGAAGTGCATAAAAACATGTTGTTATGCATAGAAAAATGTAATATTATAAATAATAATGCATGAAAAGTTTAAAAAATAAGGACTTCTTCAGGAGTCTATTTAAGGATATATCAATTTTTTCCTTATTTCTTTAGTAACTATAAAATTAACAAGTGAAAAATTCGGAAGGAAAAAAACTTGCAGCACATGCCTTGGGACAACTTGGAAATATTTAGTCTTTATATCTTGAAATGTTCTGTCTCGGTAATCAAACTTTCATAAATACTTGTTTTGGAACTTATCATTAAGTTTTTGTATTGTGTTTACTGGAATTCTTATGCAATCCATCAACATCTATCATCTGATACTAAATTCAATATATTTGACTTAGAATACAAAGACGCATGATGTAGTAAATTTCCTTTTTAAATGTAATATAAAAAATTTATTAGCAAAGAGAAACAGAATTTTATGTAAAATTAAAAGAGAACATCTGTTAGTACGAAAGTTTGACGACCAAAAATGAATTTAAATCTAAAAATTAATGATTTAACTTTTAATTGTTTACTGGTGCAAGTAAACCATAAAACACATAGCAGTAAATAAACCTACCTACGTTACAAGCCTACATCACTTTCTCTCAACAAAAACATGAAACCTCAGGATAGCTCAAGAACATTCTAGCTCTGAAGTCTCACTTTTTCAATTTAACCATAATTCTAAATTTAAAAAAAAAGACTATAAAAGAAATAACGAAACAAAAATGAAAAGCCAAGTTCAATTGTTAAGAAAAGTAAAATCTCTAAAACATAAAATCTATTTCTACATCCACAAAAATTCTTATTATCAATAAATGAATGTAAAACCCACAACACACACGTAATCTCCCTGTGCATATTAAGAATTTTAAGTCTTTAGCTACCTGCTCATATGTGAATATAATTCGTTTGTTGGATGATGCACTGTCTATCCTCTGGGGATTTCCTCTGAAATTAGATCAAATATGTCTAGAAATAAAAATTGGCTTCAAGATCAGAAGGTAATCGCAATGCAATGGATCAACAACAATAACAGAAGATGCGTTTTACACACAAAATACTAATAATAATTTATCTATTCGAGTTAATATTTACAGCCAAAAGGAACCAGAAAGCGCTCAAATATGGGTATCGGCAGAAGGCAATAAAATAATAATGAAAATAACAAATACCAAATAACAAGAAATCCATGAGTTCAGGTAGATGATGCCATAGTTAAAATGCTAAAGGCAAAAACAAACGACATTCTTTCTTCTTATTGTCCAGTTTACTGTAACATGAGATAACACCATTGTAAAGCAAATACCAAATGTCAACTATGTTCTGTATATATCAAGAGATTCTCAAAGTTTATGATCCCATAGTAATAAATGTGGAAACATATTGAATAATTAGTTCTCCAGGCGGTCCAGCACGGTCATCATCATTAATAAACTAGGAGAATGTGAACACAGGATGTATATCTCAAACGACACAAATAATAGTGACACCAAATATTTTAAACGCAAACCAAAGTAACAAGCACCCAAGGCAAAGTTCTTACTTCTCAAACGCTATTAACTTCTTCCATGACATCCATTGCAGCTCTTCCTGTGGAATTAAAATTTAAACACTTGGAGAATTTCAGTGCTCGTATGTAGCATGCTTCAATAATATAGCCTAATCAGAGGATAACACTGATTTCCAAAGAAGAAAGCAAAGTAAGCAATAATTTTAACAAGTTATTACTCACCCAATGATCACACACAATCGACATAATGAATCTATCATGTATTTGTAATTCCCTAGAGGGGCATATATAATAACTAACAATCAAACATGATAAGTTTCGTGCATTTACCTTATCAAAAAATGTTTGTAAAAGAAGGTCGAACAAGATTCCACAAAAAATTTGGAAAATATGCGATCTAGAAAAGGCTTCATTTAATTTACTCTTTGACAGCAGAGTTAGCTAAGGGATCGAGCAGGCTGAAAAGATAAAGTTAAAATTCACACCAACTTTGAGCATCGTTCTTAGTTTATGAAAAAACGTGTTAATAACACAGAAATTATAACATCCAACATATACAACCATTTGGTGTGAATCTCATGACATTTCAAATCCTGCTCAAGCTTTCAAGGACAATCATGACACCAACGATGACAATCAATTTCACACTATCGTACAATTACAAGATAAAAGGAGCAAGGAACAGACGGGAAAAACCACAATAAGAAAAGTAGATAGTTGCAGCTTCCTTAAACACACAATCACATGTATTAAACATGCTAGAACAACAGAAACATATGGCCAGGCCAACAATCATACATCATAAAAAGAAGGAAAAGGAATTTGCCTTTGGAGAGCCAGTTGGTGGTACAGCAAGCATGTTGCAATCAATCTCATCAAGGTACTTCTTCCTCTCCCTATAGACAGCTCGAGCACTATTAAATTTTGGTTGATACTCAGACAATAGTCCCTTCGCCTGCTCCAGAAAATAACATCAATCGTGTTTAGTAAAGAAAGAATATATATATACACACACACACATAAGCAAATATAGTTAGTTTTTCAAACATCTGGAACATAAGCCCATAAGTCCAGCATATAAATGCATTCACAGCTACGATCAACAAAAGAAATTATGACTGGAACCAAAAATGAAGGTGACTTGCCAGTTGACGGCTGACAGAATTCTCAAAATTTTCATAATCCCTCCACAGTTGCTCAATGTGATGGGTAGGAGTGATAATAGCTTTCTGATAGACCTTCCGCACTGCAGTCATACGATGTGACTCCTCCTGCGAGCTTAGAGCCTATACGATGACACAAACTGAACAACAATTATCTATAATATTAACACACCATCAAACTTATTAATAAAAGATGATAAGAAATATATGACATAAAGAGTTCAACAGACCGGCAGTGACTTTAAGAAGGCAATGTATTCCATCCATATAGGGCCAGATGCTATGTCAACACCTAGTGGCATATGCAATAGTTACCATTAGATACTCGAGCATTAGAGATCAATGTCCAAATGTAAGCAGCATGATCACACCTAAATCAGATTATGGACTGAAGTTCTTTATTTAAACATTTATTACATATTAACTAACTCAGTTCCTTTCTTCTGGTTTCTTGCTCTCATAAAGAATGAAGGCCTATGATAAAATTCAAAAGAGGAATTTGCAATTCTCTCTCAGCCCATTATTGCGTTTTCTGTAAATGAAATGAGGAAGACTTTTTCTTCAGCACTCCTTAGTCCTTCCTCATGCTAGTTCGAATCATCTTCTCAAGTCCTTTGGAATTTTCTGGTGCATCCAAGATGTCTATAATTATCTTTGTGAGATTTTATGTGGGCTTCCATTTGGTGGGATAGCTAGAGTCATCTGGTATAATGTTCCTAAAGCCCTCAACTAATATTTGGATCAAAGGATTAGGAGTGCTTTTAAGGGTCTGAAAGGGAATGGAAGGATTTCCTAAATCCTTTACAATCTGTTGCCTCCAATTGGAAATCTCTAGATAAGGCTTCTATAATGATTCGCTTCATCACTAATTTCAATTGGAGAATATTTTTGTAACCTCTCTTGATCTTGGTTAGGCGATGTCCTATCCCCTGATTGCTCTTTTTGCATCCATATTTGCTATAAATATATTGTTCCTTGGTATAAAAATAAAAAATAAAAATGAGAAGTTGTTTCTTGTTAAAAAAATAAAAATAAAAGTAAAATATAAGAAATGAAAATTTTTAAGAGAGGGAGAGAGACTGTGAGCTTGAAATTTTTACACCTTATATGATTAAATAATATTATAAATTCTCCAATCAAATATTTATCTCAAACAGAACTGAAACAGAACTGAGAGGACACCTCATATAGTCTCCCCATGTTTATTGCTTATATTTTGCTCATAAACAAACCATACAATCTCAAAAGTTCTTTTGATATCTTCATTCTAGGCCACAAACGTTAACCACCACAAGGCACACTATTAAATAAAATAAAAAGGGTTATGATGATGACAATAACAAAGGAAGCTGTAGTTTTTAATATCTTCCAGACACCATTTGCTATGAGCGTAGAAAAAAGGCCTAGACATTGTCATTCTATTATGTATACCAATGAAACCTAAGATATAACTGAAAGCATAAATGTGAAACGACGAAAAGCTTAAAAAAGAAAGTAAAAGATTTAAAAAAAAAACACTAATAAAAGATCACCAAGATAGCTGAGCATAAAATCAAAAGCTTTTCTAGTTTCCTCCTGGCCTTCCATTCCTTTCCTTTCATTGACCTTCTTAATGAATCGGATGTAGCAACGCCTGAATAACAAAAGTAGGCACCAGAAGTAAGTAATTCAATTTAGCAACCAGAAAGCAAGCTGAAAGAAACAAAAGGTCTTTCCATTAAAAAGGCCATGCAAAAAGGAGCACCATCAATAAAAAATGATAATAATCTGACTCATGCGTATGTATTTTTTAACTGGTTCAATGGATTATAGCCGGCAACTTAAACTCGATGTAATAAACAATTAAAGAAATCAGCATAGTTATTCATGATATCTAGGTACAACATTTGTTACTATTCTTAATTAACAAAAAATCGTACATGTCAATTTGTTAAGCGTTAACCAGACCATAGACCTAGATCATTAGTTCCTTCAAGTAAAAAAATAACTCAATCAATTCCAATCTATTAGTTAGCCCCATTAATTCTGACTAAAACAGGATCAATGTGTACAAAGACAAACATGTTGTATACTCTTTCAGAAAAATCTTGCCATGACAGCATGATTAAAGATCTATCCCAATAGTTGAATCGTGGAATTGAAAATTTAATAGCCCGTTTAGGAGTATTCTGGCCAAAAGTTTTGTTTTTTGGAATAAAAATTCAGTGAAAATATAAACAGATCACCATTTTTTCTCATTTTTTCATAGGTTGTCCATGCAAAATCTTGAGATTATGAAACAATTTCAAATGCACAATTGTATCCTTGAATATTTTTATTCTTTTCATCTGGTAATGAAAAGTTTATTTCTTATTAAAAAAAAAAAAACTTGACAAACTATTGGCCTACTATCTCATGTGGAGGATATATTGAGTTCAAAATACCACCATAAACGGAAGACCAGAAGATAATGAATCGTCCTACTGTTCAAATTTAAGAAAAATTGACCTTTCAGCAAGTATATATTTTAGTGATAATATTCAAGTGCATCAACTGAATGATGGCACTAAAATAATATTTTTTTTTTTTTTGATAAGAAACATGGATGTAGATTCAAAGGAAGAAAATACATCCTACAA
>JAOANK020000084.1:2339225-2350087 GCA_026257165.2 Telfairia occidentalis
GGAGGGACAGCTTGGAGGCGGCGGTTACACGAAGGAGAGAGAAGGGAGAGAGGGGAGATCCGCCGGTGATTACGTCATCGTCACCATCGCCGGAGAAGAAGCAACCATATTGCACTATCACCCGTCAGCTTTGTTCATTTTATCCCTTTAGCTCTGAAATAGGAGCTGCACTAAAATAATATTCAAACAACTCTAATTCTTAATCAATACCTAACTAAGGGTTTTTTTACATACATAAGAGGCTGAGATTTCATCAAATAGGAGAACAAGAAAATGTAGATGAGTATAGAAAGAGAGGAAAAAAAGTTTTATTCTACAAAGTTTTCAAGTTGATTTAGATTCATGTTTTTGTTTGCTTTGAAGGCTTTTCTTTCCCATGTAAGTTGTTGATACTCAAGTGTAGTTTTTCACTTCATCAATGAAAAATTATGTTTCCTTTGAAAAATCGTCCCAAACAAAGCCACTAGATTATGACAGAAATATACATACATACAGATATATATATATATATATATAAAGGAGGGGTAAAACTTCCAGTTGGCATTAATTAAAAAAAAGAGTCGTAGTTACATAAGTGTTTGGAGAAAGAGCTCAATAAGAAGCTTTAAATTTGATCATCTTTCCTCACTTCAAAATTTCTCCTGACAAAGTTTATGGTTACTTTCTATTTTACACTTCTCATATTGTAGCTTTAACGGCACCATCCTACAAACTTCAGCCATGCACTTGAAGGACCGTAACAGAGGCTGTCAAGACACTGCTGGATGTACTTTGGAAAGCACCAATATAAGCTAACTGTAGGAAATAGTTCCAAAGGATTTGAGTGACTTCCCCTCCCAGTGGTGGAAAATATTATTTGGGTTACCAAGCTTCTTCTACACATGATAAGACAGCTAGGAGATTGGGGATGTTGATCCACCCTATTATTCGGTTCCAAATAAAAAAAAAAACTAATTCAATTATGAATCCCTTGACTCCAAATCACGCTGAAAAGATTATCATTGAGAAAGGTGTCCCTATTAGCTAGGAACGAGAAAAGATAGAAAGATTGGGCTTCATAATTGTTCAAAACTCACTTCATTCTATCAAGTAATTGGTCGGGCTTAACAATTTAAAAAACGTCCAAAAGTCAAGGTCAGTGGTCTCTCTGAACAACTATTGATACTTCAAAAGGTTTTAAATAGATTACATCAATTAAAGAATCCAATTGATTATACAAACATAAACAAAGTCTATTAATTATAGAAACATAGAAACAGTAGCCTATCTGTAGATTATTTTCCCAAAAATAGTTGAAATGCAACAATAAAAATGATAAGAATGGTACAGAAACGCTTTTCAGGCCTTGAAATGTGAGCAAGAGAAAGTAACCACCCCATGGTTTTGAATTGCTAAACATGGTAGTCAATTTAAACAATGTTGCACCATCCTCCATACTATGGGAACATGGAATTCACCAACTAATAACTAATAGGTGAAACAAGGATCATACCAAAGAGGAATGTGAAGACAGTTCAATAAACACCGGCTAAATATCTGTTTCGTAGCATCATCATTATTTATAACCATGTGTGCCTCCACATATTGCTTCCAATATTTGGCCTGAAGAAAATAGTTTAGTACGTATATAGAATCTAAAAACAACTAAAAAGAAAGAACTACTTTTCCCTGTGTATGGGTTGGACAAGTAGATGAAAAACTAACAGATTAGGTGATCAAGTAGGAAAATTTCTACACATAGACAGTTACAAAGAACATGAACCATGATATTTAAAGATTTATACATCCTCAATAACGGAAAATCATGAACCTTTCATTAATATGACAAAATACCCATCTCTCCAATTCAAGGTCTGAGGACAGGCAACATAATAGTAAAATCGACAGTGTCCTATGGTTCTGTCCACATAGCTAAAGTCTATAAATATCTTTTAGCAACTACGACTTCTGTGAAGTACAACATATTAAACAACTTTTATCTCAGACTATAGTATTTGCAAAGAAACATTCTCTATCATCTATCGTCCTATGGTGATCCTTTAAAAGCTTCTTTGTTCAATTAGAACCTAGCAAAATGCAACCATACTAAAGTGCAATGGACAGAGACGATTATGTTTAGAGTGACTAGGCAGGCAGAAGAAAATGAAGAGTTAGTGTATTTCCTTCCTGCTACATGGCCTTCCTTGTCTAGATCCTTCTCTAATTATTTCCCTTTCTTAATTCAAGCCAGTTGAGATCTCTATCATAATAGATTCTTATTTGATATTTAGAGGGAGAGAGTATCCAATCTTGCCCCACTCTGTTGTGTACACTTTTCTTGGTTTCAAAAATAATTGTTCTTATAGAAGCAACATTAGCTACTTGGTATTGTTCTAAGTTACATTTAATGACATTAAAATTGATTAATCTAACATCTATCTAAATCTCAATACTTAGTTGTTCCTTACATTTTCAAAGCAATACAAAATGTCGAAGCGATAATCATCTTATGCTAAAAAAAGTACTAACCAGCATTAGCTAAGCCCAAGAAATAATTATGCTATTTCTGCTCACAAGCCCAATAATAAGCAAGGTTGAAATTTCAAAATGCAGCTATTCTAAGTGAAGGTAGATAAAGAAAATGTTGAAATACATAAGAAACTCACAGCAGTGGGATACACCGTCAGCAATTGCTCATATAATGGTGTTGCCTCCAATATTGGCAAACGCTAACAGGAAATAATGGGATTCAGTGTTAAATCAAAGAGGAAACTCAAATTTAAACTTGATTGAGAGAGGGAGAGGTTGATGAGATGCGACGTTAAAACTAATGATGATATCACACCTGCGCCTCATTAGCAACGTTTTCGGCCACTTCAACATTGTACTTCAAATCATCCAAAAGTTTATTACTGGCTGTTTTATCCTGAACATGGAAGTTACATGCATAAATAGGTTGAGCACACAATGTGCCATACTGACAGATAGAGGGAAGAGACAATCTTTGACCTCCTTCTCCCTTTAAAGAAAAACTTACTAAAGGCAACAATCCAACAACCAATAATTAGTCAACTGAGTATTGGATATAGTGGTAAAAGGCTCTTGGATCTTTATCCAAGTGGTCATAGATTTTAGCACCACCTATTAAAAACAGTTTTCTTGAGAAAGAAAAGTCTTTCATTGATATAGTCAAGAGAAATACAAAAAGAGGGGAAAAGCAATCCCAGAGCTCATAAAAACCACTCCATTCCAGAGTTCATAAAAGCCACTCCAATCAGCATAAGTACATAAATGTATAATTACAAAAAGAATTGGAGAGGGAATACTGTCCTGAACTTATCAAATGAAAGAAACTATAGGCCTTGATCATAAATTCTCAAAGGCAAAATAACTGGACCCCAGTAAAATGAGTTATTTTCTAGTATAATAGGATTTTGTTCTAAGACTACTCATAGTTCCCTTGACTCTGATTCATGAAATTTTGTTAGCGTATCGTGAAAAATTAGGACTCTATACAATAAAGATTAAACCAAGTGGAAAACCACAATTCCAATTGGATTAATACTAAGCATAATGAATTACAACAAACTCATTAGTCATTACTAGGAAGAATCTTCGTAGTCTACAATGGTTACAAAACTTCGACTATCCTAATCACTCCCATCAACTATCAGAATCTCACTACCTCCTTTCTCTACTCACGCATACATTACTTCCATGTGTTTAAGTGCCAAGTTACTCCTGTTCACCTAACTAACCTCTCAATCACTACCTAAACGCCCATTTCTTTCTTCTGACATATATAAAATATAATGGAGCTTTTCAGAGAGTTCTCTTTTAGGTTGGCATTGGACCACATGAAGTTAATCTCTATCAACACCATGTCCTCAACCAAATTACTACAAAGTTTCATGCTACTTGTTATCTAGACCAAAAGTTTTGCATTAACCACCTTGCTATCGCCTCGTACATGCCAACTACCTTCATGATACTCATAAAGGCCTTTTGCTTCACCCTAGAAATCACCTTACTCTACAATCAAATGAGAAACTGTAGCCCCTCTCCTCTTGCCGATTTTAAGGGAACTGAAAGAATATGGAATAAAGGTACATAATGGTATTACGTTTTCAGCCTCAATATAAGAAAGGGACTCCACCTATGCCTGGCCTTATAGGCATGGCTCCCTCGATCCATCTTCCCTTAAACAATTATGCCCAGTCCCTTAAAATCCTCTAGTTCCCGAACATTTTATTTACACGGAAATCTAATAATATCCTGAAACTTCTTTTTTTTTTGCGGGGTGGGTGGGATGGGGGGAGGATGAAGAACATGCATACCTTCGATTCAGGTCCCTCTGATGTCATAATGAAGAGAGTGCGTGAAAATAGAGTTGTGGTAGTCTAAGTTATACTGATCTGCTTAGCTGAACAAGAAGAGCAAAAATAAATAACGATCCAATAAGCAAAAACAATAGAACCCATCTGAGGGAGTAATAGCGACTTGTCAATTAAAATGATATGATTCGTTTTTTCTTACTCTAATTGATGAACACTCTAACATGGTTTCATTTTAGCAAGATTATCAACTGTCTAAAGGCAACAGAGTACTCTAACCGCACCAGTCACTACAAGCTGCGGAAATTCGAGTTACACATAGCATTATAAATTCCAGTCGGACTAAACAAAACCCAACCCAACACCAGCAATTCAACTCACCATGAAATTTCAATTCACTCAACCGATAAACTACAGCATAAAAACTATATATGCATTCATAAATCCGCGAAATTTAAACGGTAATGCTGAATTAGCCACAAAAAGCTTGCGAAATTCGTAGCCAACCTGCGAGCTCGACCAAAAACAAGTTCAGTTCATGAATCTGAGAAGTGGGAAGAAGAGTATGATCTCAGCCGCCAATTTGAAATCTATTTTAAGACTATACTCGAGTTTAATCTCGAAAATGTGAAGAGAAAAAAGAAATAGTGGGTTTGTGATTGCAATATAGCGTTAATTTCTTACATGAACAAATGGACAAAAATTTAGTCTATTTTTCTATTCATTTATTAATAATCAGTTAAAATGAAAAATGAAAAATTTGCAAAACATACCTCCAACTTGGGATAGAGATTTGGAGAAGAAATGTACAATGCCTTGACTAGTTTAGGGCTTTTTTAAGTAAGAAGTAAACAACAAACAAAAAAATTTAATATAATTTTAAAATTATGCCCAAGGCCGGGCATCATCAATCTTTTTTTTGGGTTCAACATTTGTAGCGGCGAGAGATTGAACCATCGACCATGCGATGATAGTACATGTATTTATCTACTGAGCTATGCTCGAATTAGCTAGAATATTTGCTTCTTCATTTCTTACTCGTGAGATGAAAGAAAAGCTTGTGATCAATTTCATCCTCTATAAGACTAGTTTAATTATTTGACAAATTAAATTTACTTTAGTAGGTTGGAATTAATTTTTAGCCAAACTTGATATTAGACTAGCATATCAATTTAAGTGAAGTTAAAAAATAATAATAATAAAAATAACTCAATTGAGGTTAACTCGTAGGCTATTAAATCTTATGTCAAATTGAGCATAGTTCAACTATCCCTCACCAAAAGGTCATGGATTTAAATCATCTTATTTCCACATCTTGTTAAACTAAAAATATATATATTAAATCTTATGTAGGGGCCACTATGGGTTAAATACATTCTCTTGGAATCGTTTATCATTGGCATCAACTTTTATTAATGATTAGGTCAAACCATGGTGATTTAAATCAATTTTATGAAATTAAATTGACTGTGCAGTTAAAACTTAGTGGTTGCAGGGAACTCAATTGATTAAGACCTTATTTGACTAAAAAGTCGTGAGTTTGAATTTTCACCCCACATTTTGTTGAATAATTTATTTTTTATTTTTTTAAACATAGTGGTTTGTTTGGTGACCACAAATCAATCCAAATTGAAAACACATCTTCTGGGTTATGACCTAGTTGATAGTTTTTTTTATTTAATTAAAACAAAATTAATTATTAATAATATAATGTTTAAATTTTTATAAAATAAAAAATATTAAATTCCACCAATCCCGTAGTTCAAAGATTTGATATAACAATTATTACATAGTTTAAAGGTGGGTTGTACATTTTGGAATATGCCACTTAAAGAAATTATAACGACAATATTTAAAAGCCTAGTAATATGATATTGTGATGTGAATATCACTTTTACAATCTTTCCGTAATAAATTTGGCACTAACTTTCTCCATATGTCTATTTATTTAGTCTTTTAATTTAAAAACACCTTAACTATAAACTTTTCAATTAATTAAATTAAGACTTTATTACTGTAATTAAAGTGAGGTTAATGCAACACGATTTATTTCTTCGAGAATTTAGTAAATACAATAGTGAAAATTGGAATCCTAAATCATTTGTGTTAAAATGCATTAACAAAATTTTGAAATATCAAAATTCATTTTATTAACTAAATTGAAAATATTTCATATTCTACTCTAACAAACTTGACTCCTAAAAATCTAACCAAGATTATAACAATTTGCCCAACTAAAATGGATTGGTGCACAGAAAATTGTCCAAGTAAAAACAATATTGACAATCAACCACCTCATTAAAAAGTACCAGTTTTAAAGTTTTCATAAAACTATTCTTTTTACAATATAAGTTTTATTGAGAAAAACAAAATACATACAAAGACAAAATAAAAATCCCCACCCCCCCGAAAAAAAGGACAAAATTAAAAAATGACATATACAATAGTCCCAAAAAAATCATACTTAGCAATTACTTAACAAACAAAATTGCTCCTCCTCCTTGTCCCGAACAAATATCATATCTGTCAAACTGAACATACAATTGATCAAAACATTTCTTTGATTCGAATCTCCTCTCCCACGCGTTCAACTAAAAAAAGGAAAAGAAAATCACATCTTAGGGTCATCACTCCCATCAAATCCAATCCATACATATTACATTTTTTAAAGTTAAATGTTCAATCTCCCACCCGCACGGTTTTTGAACTCATTAAAAAATCAAACCTTCTCACCACAATCTGTTATCTTACTGGCAGGGGAAAAAATGTCACACAAGTTCAGTACAAAATCTACATAAGAAATCAGACCTAACAAAATTTTCATAAAATCTATATCTATATTCACATAAAAAAAGGGTAAGAAAAAAATGGCATATATACAATTCATACAGATACAGCTCTCCAATTCTTTGTATAGTCCAGTCCGTCTCAACTTCACTTACATGTGGGATGTTAACCTCACAGGAAGAAAACATGAAGAATCCTAATGCAAGCCCTTTTAAGCATCTTCATTTCTTTTGGCTTTATTGATTGACTCCATGGCTTCTTCAAATGATTTCTGTATCGAAAACAAACTCTCCAACTCACAATCTTAAGCCTTCAATATATTCATAATCGTTAAGAGTAGATTGCAATAGGTGCTAATTACACTGTGGGTTGTAAAATCTATACATCATATATTTCTGTTTTAAGAGTAAGTTTAAATGCCTATATGCTCTGAAAATCTAACATTCACACTTTTATGTTAAATTTCAGTTATTTCTAACTGAATCGACGTATATCACTTATTTTAGATGATTAAATAGATAAAATGTTTAGATGCTTAAATCCTATTTTAGTCTATGAACTTTCATGTTTATTCTATTTTAGTTTATAAACTCGCAAATAGTCCAAGAATTTTACATAAATAAAAATTTTAATTATTCACCTCATCCATAGATGTTTACATAGGACAAGACGTGTTTAAAGTCACATACAGTGGCTAAGAAGCACAAACACTTTATTTCTTGACGATTCTTGCAATGTTGGTGTTGGACATGTGAAAAATGAGTGTCTAACACTCTAACTATTTAGTTATTTTTTAATTTCTCAACATGACTCACTCTAAACTTTCAATTTCATGCTGCTTAATGTAGTAGGTTAGTTGTTTTTTAAATAGATAAATTTTATTTAATGATTAATTAGAGATTAATGATTTGGACAAAAAAAATAAAATTTGAAAGTTTGGGGACCAATGCAAAATAGGTATGAAAGTAAACTATTTATAACATACAGGTATGTTTTGCAAAATCTTAAAAAACTCAAGGATGTTCTATTCCTTACCGATAATGGTTAAATTTTGTTAGGGACTCATAGGGTGAGAGATAGAATAAGAGAAAAAATAGTTACATACCCCAGAATTCTGCATCTTCCACAAGGCCTCCCCACTTGTGTCAATCGCGTACATGCCACCAACTAAAGCACTGCACAAAAAAGCAACAATGACAAGTATTTCCAGTCAAAGAGTCCATGCTCTATAAATTCAGACCTTGTAAAAACTGAATGAGAATTATGGAAGTTGAAACAGGCTAAAGATATACTCAAACTCATAGACTATTCTCAATAGCACCTAGAATAGCAAAATCGAGCAACAAATATAAATATTACCAACTCGATCATGAAGTGATAATCCGTCGTTAAATATAAATTGGAAGCTAAGAAAGTAAATCTGTAAATTATCGGGTCAATAGCCAAGTATACTTAATACCAATAATATTTGGTCATGGATTCAAAACCGACCAAAATTTTGGCTTCTCTAATTAACTTTGTTTAGTTTTTCATACCTTTTCTCTCAAGTCAGCAGTAACTCTTTTTCCATTCACAAATTTCTACTTGGAGCAACTTTCAGATTCAAACGACAATATGAACTACTATGGTCAACCTTATCCAGGGAACAAAAAACCCATCCCCATAAATGAAAGGTTCCTGAAAGCTCTTCCTACTATTGGATCAAGGGCCTTGCTAAAAATATTCACATTTCGGATTCTGGACTGATAAGAAGTGCTTTCAGTCCATTGAAAGTAGTTGAAAGTGATTTTAAAAACAGTTTATTGGTTGTTTCTTCCAAACACTCACCCTTAGCGATGCTCGTGTTCATGTTCACCGTAACCAAAGGATACAAAAATATCTGAAAGAGCAGGACGACAAGGGATAGGACTTCAAGGATATGAAAAAAGTATTTGATGAGATTGAACAGGAGTTGCAGCATGCATAGGGTTTCGTGGGAAAATTTGTAGTATTCCAGGAGTACCTACTACTTCCATTCACAATTTAAAACATCATCAAACAATGAATAAAAGTAGTATGGAATTTTTTTTCCTACTATCATAGTCCTAAGAGATTTTCCCGGGTTTGGCAGTAAAACTTTCACCCACGTTACAGTAGCATTATCGAGCAATCAATACCAAATTATAATGCAGAAACTAAACAAACACTGAAACTTATGTAGAGATTCGGGAAATAAAATTTTGGGTTGAAAACCGCGAAGATGGAGGAACAAAAGGAAATAAACCAAAAGTTGAGTCAATCTCACAACCTGTCAACAGTCTTAAACTCAAAAAATGAAAACTACATATTCACACTTGAAAACAGAACTTGAAGAACAGGAACAATGGTGACAAGTATGTCCAATCAGAATCTAAAGTGAATTTGCAAAACGGACGCAAAATAAAAAATCAAGCTTCCAGGTACCGATACATTTACGCCCTCTCAAAGTCACAAACAACAATTATACATTCGTTTCCTGAACGAAAGCTTAGACATGGAGAGAAGAGGCTTTTCTCGCGAGAAAATCGTTGCTGTTATTAGAACTAGCCATGGAAAAGGTATGGAGAAGCAATTTGCCATCAGAATGCAAAACATAAGTCGTATTAGTAAAGAAATATAGGGTAGAGAATAAATACCCGGCGAAAGCAAAATTGAGAAGAAATGCTCGCGTAGTGAGAAAGCGCAGCAGCATATGAAAATTCGTACCGAAGCCATCGACATTGAAACCAAAGCGAGAGGCAAATCCAGAAGAAGAAGAAGAAGAAGAAGCATATCGATGATATCGAGGTCCACTCGGATTATCATAAGAATTATACGAAGAGTAGTAAAACTGGTAATTAACAGAAGGACCAGAGGCACAACGAGAGCGAATATTATAATCAGCACGCTTACAATCATCGCCAAGAATCTCATAAGCTTCGGAAACCTGTTTGAATCTCAGAGTAGCGGAGTCCCTGACGGCCTTGGGCGATTGGGAATGCTTGTCGGGGTGAAATTCCTTGGCCATCTTCCTGAATGCCTCCTTGATTTCTTCCTTCGTGGCGCTTCTGCTCAAGCCCAGCACCTTGTAGTGATCGCGAATATCCATGGCCTACGGGTCTCTCCGATCAATTGCGGCGGCGGGAGATGAAACCTTGAGACAATGGAGTAGACGACGGCGGGGATTGCTTCTTCTTCACGAGAGCCTGGAATCGAGGGGCTTCCATGGAATCGAATCGAATCGAACCTCCGGCTTCCTGAGAAGAAATTCGGGTTCGCGGCAAAAAGAGAGCTGTACGATCTCGGACGTGGAACCGCCATGGCCACTTCCCTTGCCTTTCTTCCATGAAATTCAAGAAGAAAGCATATTGGGCTGGGCGTCAATTATGTGGCCCATTCATATCTGCGGCCCATAAACCAATCAAATCAAAGATCGTCGATAAAAAATGCTCAAAATCTAACTAATTATAAGTGTCCAATGCAATGAAAAATCAATACTTACCAAAATAGGCGCTTTCAACTATAAGGAAGCTCATAGTTACCAATTAGAGCATAGCAAAATTGATAAGGCATATATTACTATTGCAAAGGTGGATACTTCGATCATCCAATCTTGCAATTGTTGAATTAAAAAAAATTAAAAAGACTCATAGCTAATCACATATTTTTGAAAAATATATAGAAGAAAACTTGACCAATTAAGGGCATTAATTATATCACTTATTTGATATATATAAATTAAAGGAAAAAGTACAACTTTGGTCC
>JAOANK020000084.1:2356298-2376713 GCA_026257165.2 Telfairia occidentalis
AAAAAAAAAAAAAAAAATGGTTAAATTACAATAGTCGAAGAATTAATATATATTCTTAGTAGAAATTGTTGGAAATGCGATTAAAGTCTCACATTGGCTAGACAAAGGAATGATCATGAATATATAAGTGAGGGGCAATATTTTCATCGGTGTGAGACTTTTTGGGGTGAAACAAAAAAATCAAAGCTATGAATGTTCATGGCTAAAGTGGACAATATCATGTCATTGTGAAGATGTGAATGACCCGTTGTCTGTAACAAAAATTTGAGGGCATGAAATATTAAATCGTTAAAAGTAACAATCATATTCTATCTACTAATAAACAAAAGATAATTCAAAGTCCAAACAAACCAAGGTATATTAAAAGCATATATAACTTAGAAACCCACTTGCAAATGAAGCAAAAAAAAACAAAATTTGGGCAATGAGAATCCATCCAGCCAGCTAAGAATTAGAATGAAGATGTTAGATTTGATTTTTGAGGTGAGAGAGAGGGAAATTAAAAGGGGTAGCTTTCTTGGACAGTGTCTTTTGGGGGGCAATGGCAAGTTGTGAAATACAAACATATAATAAAAAACAAAGAAAGAAGAACATGGGATTCGACAAAATCGTTTCTTACATGATAATTAATGGACACAAAATACAAGAAAACTTTTTTTTTTTTTTTTTTTTGTCTTGTTTGGCTCCCAAAATTTTTGTTATCATTTTCTTATTGGGATTGTGAGAATTATTTGTGGGTTAGTTTTGGGTTTTATTATGTTTGGAGCATAAGTCAAAATTAGCATAGTCCCCAAGAATTTGCCATAAACTAACATTGAGCCACAAAATGGAGAGAAATGAGGAACACCCATGTTCAATTGTAAATAGAGTTAAAAAAATTTAAGGCATTTTATTTTTTATTTTTTGTTTTTAAAAATTATGCCTACTTCTTTCTAATTTTTATAGTATGTTTGTCATTATTCTTATAAACTCATTTGCAATTTTAGGTAAATTTCAAAAACAAAAACAATTTTTTTAAAATTACTATTTTTTATTTTTAAAAATTAGATAAGAAGTAAAGAAATACATGGATAGAGTATTGTTTATAAGCTCAAATTTCTATAAAAAAAAATGGTTATAAAACGGATCGTAAAATTTTCATTTTCAACCTTATTGAACAAATCAATTTTGCACACCCACTACACTACTTGAAATTTTGTTATTATTTCAAAATTAATTTTCACCTTTTTTTTTTCTTTTTTAAAGATGTAGAAGGTGGGTTGGAAGATAATAATAATTTTTTCTTTAAATATCACTAATATCTTAATTGCTCAGTTATATTTAGATGAATATATAGTCATAGTTAAAGATGCACTTCTTTAAAGATCTTTTATCTCCATTTAAAGAGAAAATTTTCCTTACGAAATTTCGTTGCTTTCCTGAAAAAGGGGCCCATCTCGCAACGAAACATGACATTATAATTGGACGAAATTCAAGATATGCCCTATCTATCTTCAACCCTACAAGGACATTTTGTCCTTGTTTTGACCCTTACCCTAATTCCAAAGAAATAGAGATTGGTTCATGAAAAATTTCGACCCAATATTTGGTTTGTTGCATTCAAAACAAATTTTGATCGTTTCATTTTCTATTGAGAAATATGTTAAACATGAACGTTTTATGCTAAAAAGATTGAAATTAATATTTTATTATTATCTAAATGAATTAAGTCATTAACTAACTTTATAAAAGATTAAATTTTACTAACAAACAAAATATATTTTTAGTTTTTGTCATCTCTCTTTCACAATAATCAACTTAAATGAATTTGTATGGTTAGTTTATGGATATCCTCTCTCTCTGTTTTTAAATAATTTATTTATTGGGGTATAGAAATAAGAAATTATGAATGCTTGAAGAGTGACATTGTTTTCTTAATCGACAATCATATTGTTTTTTGAAAGGAGATGGATTTTTGGGTTGTATGAAAATTGAAAATATTTTTGTAAATAAAACTAAAATAGCTTAGCTGTAGAGCTATGTGGGTCCCGCTGAAGCTTTTGCCTCCTTTCAGCAGGCTTTTAGTGGGAAGGGGGGGTGCTTCACGCCTTTCGAGTACAATAAATTCGTACGCTGCTGACGTGTCCAGCCACGTGACGCAATTTTTCTTAGATTAAAAAAATAATTTTGGTCCCTCCAATTTCATTGAAATAACAATTATTTTTCAGTCCAAACAACATGTAGGTATAAGAATTCGAATATACGACTTTTTTATCTGAGAAATACGTCATAACCAGTTGAACTATATTCAGCTTGGTATTGAAATAACAATTTATTAATCATATTTTTGTGTGTTGAGATTTATTTTTTATACTTTCAAATTTATAATAATTTAGTCCATGAACTTTAATAGGTATCAATTTGCTCCTTGTACTTTCAAATTTGTAATAATTAAGTCTCTATCATGAAAATTTTCATCAAAATGAAGCATGGATTTTTATTTTAAGGATTTAATCTTTATAGTTTATAAACATATTTGGTTTCTAATCAATTTATCGATCTTTATATGTTAGAAACTTTATTGTCAAACCAAGTATAGCTCAACTAGTTAAGACACATCCCTCCGACCAAAAAGGTCGTGGATTCGAATCACCCACTCCACATGTTGAACTAAAAAAAAAAAGAAACTCCATTAAATTTTAACAACATTTTTCACGATAGTGAATAAATTGTTATAATGAAAGTACGATGACTAAATTCTTATCTATTAAAATTCATAGATTAAATTGTTACAAGTTTAAAAGTACAAAGACTAAATCGTTACACCATTTAAAGTACAAGGACCAAAAATATTTTTTTAACTTTTTCTTATTACAACAAGTTTGTCTTGTAGGTTCTTAAATTTTAAAAGTGTATGATAAGCCTCTAATGTTAAGGAATTATCCTAAATATACCCAAACCCAAATACTTTTGCAGTTCAGAATATCTTTAAATCCCAAATGTCTAACAACTACAAGTTTCAATTAAGTCGAATATAAATCACGAGATGCTCATATTTAATTAGATAAACTAATCTAACCACCTAAGTCAGGAACAACAATCAAACGATAAATAGTTAGGGAAAGAAAGACACTCGGATTTATATGGGTTCACCAAATGTAGGCTACGTCCAATTTTTTGGTACCGTCGCAAGTTCCACTAAATCCATCAAGAAGAGTTACAAGGAGATTACAAAATTTCTCAAGAGATTTCTCACAATTTTATCTCAGGGAAAATAAACTCACTTTAACTCTCTATTTTTTTTACTCTTAGTTTCGGGCTGCACACACAAGATATTTTCAAAAGATCACGCCAAAAAAACCTAAAGAATGCAATGTATATAAAAATTCATCGTAGTGTCGAGACATTGTACAACGCTACGAATTTTTTAGCGTCTACATCGCACGCGCGTTTTCATTTGAGGGGATTTGCGACAGCGTCTCAACATTGTAAGCCAGCATCTTGACGCTGGCCCCTCTGCCTCACTTCTTGTTTTGGCTCATTTTTCTTAACACCTAAGTTGTCAAATTAGTGTCTAATAGATTTTTACCATATTCAAAATTTATAAAATTTATTAACCAATTAGACCTAGACATAAAATTGATTGAAAGATCACAGTCTTCAAATTTGTGTCTTATATATAGGTTCGTATAATTTAAGAAATGTTGAACATGACATCGATCTAATAGATACGAAGTCGATAATTCAAAGATTTAATAGGAAGTTTTAAATATAGCCGAAAGTTTAAAATTTTATGAAAATGTCCTTATTTAAATTAAAGTCAAACTCAAATGTGAGATAAGAGATATTAAAAAAAAAAAGTCAAACTTATTCTAGTTTTAAATAAATGAAAAATTATGACATTTTTAGAAATAGAAATTAAAATTATATTATAGAGTGAAATTTCTGCTTCTATAAACAAAATAATGAGATTTAATCTACTAAAAAAAAATTTTATGACCATTTTCTATCCTGGACTGTTTTGAAGCTATTTAAAGTAATTGTAATATAGTGATTTGTAAAAATTAAAATTATATTTTAAAAGCTTACGATTTGGGTAGGAGAAATAATTTGACTTGTTCTTTAAAAAACAAATCATTTATGAATAGCAATTTGAAGAACACTTATAATGTGTTTGTCCAATAAAAAAATTTCACAATAATAAAGTCGTCCAATTAGATTAAAACAATAATTATAAGTTGAACTAAAAATTGTTTCTTATTATAAAGAATAAAAATCAAAGGTCATAATTGTAACTTCCAAGGAGTATCTTACACATTAGCAAAGAGATTTTTTTTTTTAAAGTAATAAATTTTGAAAGGGAAAAAATTCAATGAATCACCACATGCATGTATGTATATAAAGTAGGGTAGGCATGCTCAGTGGCGGATGCAGGATTTTATAGGCACACAGTGGGACTTGAATCCATGTCTAGAGGGGTAGAAAGACTTTTTCAAGGCATTTCTACCTACCAATTGAATTCATCATTAATTTAGATTTTTTTATATATATATAATGAAATAATTTGAAATCTAGGAGGGCACGTGCCCCCTAGTCCCTTCATAAATTCACCCCTATCTTCAATCCAAGTATTTGCCTCGTTTATCATTTCAAAGTTGCTATTGATAAGATCAATAAACTAGCTCGAGTCAATTCAACCTAAAGATCAACCAAAATTTATTTATTGGGCATGTATCCACATTTCGTTAATAAAGTTAATGGTAGAGGATGTATAGAAGAATAATCTAAAATTTTGGAGTATAAGTTTAAAAACCTCAAAATTTACAAACTAATTTATAACTTTAACGTTTTTAAAAGTTAAGATGTATTATGCTACAATTCTTTCAATTATTTTCATGAAGAATAAAAAAGAATGCCATGTTAGCAGTGAATTTGTGTCGTGAGAGTTTCTAATTTTCAAAAGTTACGGAAAAGTGTATTTTCAAAAGGCAAAAAGAGAGAAAAAAAGGAAAAAAAAACAAAGAAGAAGAAAAAGAAAAGACAAAGATGGAAAGTGAAAGAAAGTGAAATTCTCTTAATGAACCTTAGTCGACGTTTTACAAGATTCATCAAAGTCAGTGACTCATTAAGGGTCCATTTGGAACTGCTTTTGTTGGATCAAAATCAATTTTAGAAAAATTTTAACCGTTTTTTGTGTTTGGTAAAATTGATTATTTCATAATTTATATAAAATTACTTTTGAGTTTACTCTTATCTACACAATCAATAGATAGAGATGTAGATAAGAGCTTTTGAAATTAGTTTTCTTGACACTTTGCATATATATATATACATATTTTTCATATATGTTTTCCTCTTATATCTTTCTATCTATTTAATATCATTTTCTATTTAAATTTTTTGAACAAGATTCTTATGAATTCAATTTTTTATAACAGTTATTCTTTTAAATTTTTTGTCAAACAATTTAGAGTAAACAAAATTTTTAACTTAAATCATATGATTTTTTAAATAATTATATTATAATAAATTTAGATATTAAATATAAATAAAAACTAATTGAAATAATATGTCTACTTTAGTTATTATAGCAAATTATAGCAATTTATTATTAATTTACCAAACATTATAACCTACTTTTTGAGACTTAAAATAAAAATTTACTAAAACTTAATTTACTTCATATTAAAACTGATTTTTCTAAAAGCACAATTGCCAGCAATTATTTTAAAAACTACAACAATCTCAAACTAAGCCTAAATGAGTTGCTAACTAGATAATAAATCGAGTTCGACCATTCACACAATGTGTCAAAACCTATAACTTTTCACATGCTCATATACAATTTTGACTTACAAATTACTGTTTTCTTTGTCTCTTAAGTAGGGACTTCCTAAAGAAAACTGCAATCATAGTTTATCAACTACCCACAAGACCACCGAGATCTTCGACTTAGCTCCCAAAAGTACTCTACCTGGCCCTTCCCCAACCTATACAAGGGGAGAGAAAGAAAATGAAAGGGAGACAACGTCCTAACTAAATCTTAACACAAATGAAACTAATCAAATGAATCAAAATAGAATCCATGGACTTGACTAGTAAATCAATGTTTTTTTTTTAATTCGTGAGTATGTAAACCAGTTTGTATACCTTGACTATTCTCACAGGCCAATCGATTGAAACTACTACATTTGGTTGCCAAAAAACACCTAATCTAGGTAGGTGGCCACCATGACTTAATCTCTCCTCATTTGAAATTGGGTTTTTTTTTTTTTTTTTTAAAATAAAACAAGGCAAAACAACATAACAAATTGCCAATTCTACCTTTTTTTGAACATTTTGGGAAGAACAAAAGAAAGTCTTTTGGAAAGGCTTCAAACTTTTCCAGCTTTAGAATATAAGAAACGCTCACGGCAACGCCGCCAACTTTTCTGCCACGTGGCGTTTGTAGATTTGGCAGTCCTAATTTCTCCTTCACAGCCCCCCAATCTAATCTTATCTTTTAAGATATTTCAAACAAATAAACAAAAAAGTAAAATGCTTTGACAATTCAACTCAAAACCAATCATTCGCAAACATTAACCACCCAAAAAAAGGAGTTTTTATATCAAACTTTTAATTATTGGAACTTGGAAGGGCAAAACTGTAAATCAATTAAATAAAAATTGAAAGCAGAAATATAAATTATTACTTCAAGAAGAATAAACAATGTATTTCTTCAAAACATAGGATTTTATTTTAGAAAATGAAAAATAAATATTTTTTTTTTAAAAAAAAGTTATAGTTAACTTGGGCAACTTTGAATTCACTCAATGAAGAAAAAGAAAAAGTTTAACAGAAAGCAAAATCCCTTTTTTTCTTTTTATCAAAAAATATATTTTTTTTAAAAAATCCCTCCTTCCTTTATGAAGAGAGGTGCCATCACGAGGATGGTAACCTAAGACAAACCAGGAAGATACCCTTTGCTCCACGTCACCATTCCCTCATGCTGCCACGTCATCATGCCATCTCAGCACAACAGAAACCTACACCCACTTTGACCAAAACTATTAAATTCCACACACATATATAAATGACTAGAGAGAGGAGAGAGAGAGAGAGAGATTGTTCTTGTGATTGTGAACATATAAAATATGATTAGTTTACGAAGACTTTAAAGTCCTCTGCATTTTCGTTGAATCTTGAGGGCCAAGAATTTACAAGAAAATTACTTGCTCCTCAACCAATCCCAAAGCACTTATAAAGAAGACAACAACTACTGCAAACTGCTTCTGTTGATGAATTAGGAACTGGTGTCTCCCTGGAAAGAAAGAATGGATACTAGAACACCACCAAGAGAATTACAGAACTCCTCCCACCAAGTTCAAGAAAGAAGAGTTCCATCAACCCCAAGCAAGGTCTTTTTTTTTTCCTCTCTCTTTCTCTCTCAAGAAAGCACCTCCATTTTCATATTCATGTCAGTTCAGATCCATTTTTGGTATATGGAGGTTGACTTACTTGTATATGAATGAATCTTGTTGGCTGTAGTTGCAGATTCAAGAACCGAGCAGTCCGGTTGAGCCTACAGCGGGATGGCAATTTTTCAGGTGGCTTTCTAGCATAGTTTTCTATGTCCATTTATGTCTGGCAGCTGTCTTGGTGATCTTTTTGATAGTTCGGGGACTTCGGTCGGCTTCTAAAACCCATCATTTTCACCCTGAAAAGTGGTACCCGCCATTGTTGGCTTCTACTGCGAGCTCTGGAATCATTGCCTTCTCATGGCAGGCATTCACTGGCTGTTACCCTTCTACAGCCTTCAAGATAGCCTTCTGGTTCAGCCCTGTGCTATCACTCGCTGCTGGTGTTTTCTTCATCATTGTCGGATCTGCAGGCAGTTTGGCAGCCGGAGTAATCCTCATAGTTTCTTCCTTAATTCTGTCGATATATGTCTGTTGGGTCAATCACCGGTTGCACTATGCAATTCGACTTCTATCGGTTACTACTGAATACCCTCCAACCAACACTCCAATCTTTGTCCTTATATCGATCCTCACGGGAATTCTTTACGCCTCGTTCTTGGTCACTGGCATTGGTGGAGCAATTGCTGTTAGATCCAGTTTTAAAGCATTGTTCATAGCGGCAATATTGTTGAGCCTAACCTGGACTCTGCAGGTCATCAAGAACGTGGTGCAAGTTACAATCTCGCGCATAAAGTACTTGAATTTTGCTTGGGGTCGCGAAAAGGACACACGAGCAGCTTTCCACGACACAATGAAGCATTTGATCGGAACTATTTCTATCGGCTCGATCATTGCTCCTCTTAGTAGCTTCATTCAGGGATCTGCCCGTGCCATGAGGTTGGTGGCAGGAGAATCAGATGAGTTCCTTTTCTCCTGTGCACACTGCTACTCAGGGATGGCTTCGACGCTGAGAAGCCACGGAAACAGGTGGGGTTTCGTCCATGTGGGTGTTTACAATAAAGGGATTGTGCAAGCTTCACTTGATACCTGGGAGGCATTCAAGAGGGTGGATTTGGAAGCTGTTATAGAATCCGATCTCACCGTGTCGTTCTGCTTTCTCTGCGGGGTTTCTGGGGGTGCAATCTGCAGCATTATAAGTGGGATCTGGGCACTTGTAATACACAAGAACTACGCAACAGAATTAGCAATTTATGCCTTCATGATCGGCTATTTTCTGGTAATAAGCTGAGATACTATAGAAAGAAAAAAAAACGAACTGTTCTAAACTTTAACTGAAGTCAATCGTAATACCTTAAAGGAATTTAACTTCTGGATGGCAATGTTCATGGCTGTTGTTGTTGCAGTGTCGAATTGGAATGGCATGGCCACAAGCATGTGTTTCTGCCTACTATGTGGCTTATGCAGACAATTCCCAGCATCCTCGGTTCGACTCCACAGTGCCAGAGTGGATTCGAGAGCTTCGGCGGAGATCACAAGTTAATCAACCATGAAACTTGAAAACAAGTGAAGAAGCAGATTTAGACCATGCCTCAAGCTCCATTAAGAGACTGGCATAAGAAAAAAACAAAGGCTTCTGAAGAACCCACCGAAACAGAAATGCCAATTATAATTTCTTTGTTCTTTTTCCTGAAAATCTCGTTTTCTTTTGGATTCTTTGTTCAAACACATAACAAAGCTTCATAGTTGCTAAAAAAACAGCAAACAAAGAGATACCTGCAGTAATTGTGACAACTAAAAGTTTCCTTTTAGTCCATATGTATTTCAGACTTCATAGTTCATAAGTTCCAAATATCTTTCAGTTCCGTTGTAGTTGAGAAAATTTTACTATTAATAAAAAGAGCAATACAGATGTTGAGGGAAGGGAACACTGGGAATAATTTGAACTAAACCAAGAATATTTGCACCAAACTATGGCAAGGATATCCCACAAACTGACTAAAATGAAAAATGAACTCCGTTGATCTTTGCTACATTGCAAGATTAATATATCTCGTCACCATTGCATAATCAATGCCCAATGTTACAGCTGGGGATAATTCAAGAAGAACCGTGCAACTCATTTAGATCCAAGGTGACCCCGGCCGCCACATTCCGAACACATGGTATTGCCAGTTCCGCCACAACCTACAAAACAATGAGTACAGAGTTTAAACAGAAACTTTTGAAGTAACGACAACTAAAATTAACAGACAACAAACAGTTATAAAGCTGTTTTTTCCCTTCTTTTTTCCCCACTGGATCAAATGCTTTACACAATAAACAGCAAGACCATTCAATTTAAAGCTTCCATAATTTACAGCATCGGTTTTTTTAAATATGTGAAAATGATGATTACAGGAAAAAACTACACCTACTATCTTGCTGACTTCTTTCCTGCTTTAAAAGTTAAACATCCATGATGGTCACACTTATAATTGGACTTATCAAAAGAACAGAAGTTCCACACAATAAACACAATACAGTGTCCAAAACAGATTATTGGCAATCTGAGGAGGTCAAAATAAAATGAGCGCATGACAAATTATAAGAACCATTCCTAAAGGCTAATAATTTAAGAAGAGATGCAATTTTACCCAGGCAACGAACTTTCACGATGATTCCCTGGCTCTCCAATATTGAGTCGACATACAAGCCTGAACCGGAGCAAGTTGTGCAAAGGACAGCACCTTTGGCATGACAATCAATGCAACGGCGATTATCTCCAATTACTTTCTCTGCCAGAGAAATTCCAACGGGCTTCTCAATTCTTTCCTCTGGGATAGCCTTATCATAGCAAAACAGAGATTCAAAAGTACTTCGTCGCTTATGAACATCTGCAGCTGAAGAATCACCCTGCACCATTCAGAGAAATTGACAACATTCTCAAAACCACAATATACGGAACTATACACAAACATGTAGATTAAAGAGCTTATGTTTGACATCTAGTTATCATAGCCAAATGCTAATGACATCAAATATTGAGCGCAGAGATTTTCATTAAAGAGAAGGTTGGTATAATATTACTAGAGCATTTACCACAAATGCTTGTTATACTTATCAAAAAAATATAAACATTGTTTTTGCAAATTTCAATCAATTATGCCAATTCGACAGACAATGAGGCCTAGTGCCAAAAGTTTTAACCTCCACAGAATAAAGTGATTCTTTTTTAATCCATGAAATGAGAACTTCTGCGAATTAACTATCAGAGAAACAATAGTTCTTTCAAGAGACCGCCATTTTCACACTTGGGAGCTCTATGCTTTAGTAAGGAGTTACACTTTCTTCCAGAAATTACCCTTTCTCATTAAGCTCAGTCAAGTTTATACTGACTGCTGGAATAAACAAAATATTGAAGGCAACAACTTTAAACCAAGATGCTCAGCCGTTCTCTCAGAAAAACATAGCTTACAAGAGTCAATTAGAATCATATATATGCATCAAACAGTCCAAATACCTTTAAATGCACAAAAATGAATGGATTATAGATTCCACCTAAACGAACCCAGGACCAGATTCATTCATTAATCAAAGAACTTCCAAGTAATTTCTAAACAACAGAAAAAGAAAAAAACAACGTAACCAATTCAAAAGTACCGACCCCTGAAGCAGAGCCGCAAGCCGAGCCATTGGGATAGACCGCGAAGATCTTGGAGAACTTGCTCCTTTCGAAACACAACCCTGCTTGGATCTTTCTACTCGAAAATAATTTCTGTGATGAATTACGTAAAATGACAGATGATGACACGGTTAAAGTAGCTGAATCCATTGCGTATAAAAGACGGAAATCTCCAATGGAAATTGGCCTCCCAAACCCGAAAGAGGAAATTGAAGCTCGAATCAAAGAAATTCTCGGGAAAATCGCCAATATAATTGTCCCCTTCGATGATTACGGGTAAATTCGTAGATTGAGTCTCGTCCCTCGTTGTTAACGAATTGCAGATGGCAAATTGGTAAGTGGATTTTCGTTTTTCGTTTAACCCGAAGGTTTTTTTTTTCCCCCGACATGTACAGTGAAAATTTCGACCTTTCTTTAGAATAGAGGGGTATCTTGGGAATATGAAATTGGCAAAGGGCAGAAAGAGGGAAAAAAAAATTTGGACCATTTCTCGATTTGTGCGTGTCATCCTTGCGCAGGGGCCATGCTAATCTTCTCTGTATCGTTCCAATTTTATCGGATGTCCCCGAAGGGACGGCCTCCTGGTGTAACCATCATAATATAAAAACTTCAAAATTTATGCAACTAAACGATGTGGGAACTGTGTGGGATGCTAATGAGATTGGGCCGCAGGTAGGCCCATGTGAACTGTTGTTTACTGATATTTATTTTCTTTTAAATTTCAAAATGTTTTGATTTAACAAAACGCATTAATTGACTCAGCATTTACTTAAATACGATAAAATATTGTTTAAAATTTTAAAATAAAAATGAAACTAATGATTATATATATATATATATATATATATATATATATTGTTGGAAATGGTTCTTTTGGTACGCTATGGTATTATTATTATTAATTTTAAGATAATTAGTGAGTTAAAATTTATTTATAGATATAATGTTAAAAAAGAATGATAATCAATCAATTAGCAAGAATTACATTCAGATGATTCTAATAACTTGTTAAAGTAGGGATAAATATATAATTATTTCAAATTAACAAGTGTTACTTGCAAAATCATATATCATGTGCATAGTTAATACTAAGAAAGCTAACTCTATTCTATATATTCATGGAAAACATCAAAGTTCTACACTCTCAAAAGTACTTTTAAAATGTTCCTCCACTAAGCACTTAGGTAATGGGCACTCTAAAGTGCATTTTACCATAAGTTTTCTTTTTTCAAAACTACTCTTATATTTCTCCCAAGTAGATTATGCTTTGGAAGTATTTTTTGACATAACAAAAATACTCTCAAATATATCCTAAAAATACCTCCTCCAAAAGAGTGTGGTGAAACTTTTTTTCTCTACGATAAACAACCACACTATAGTGGAGAAACATCTTAACATATTCTATATCGTGATTGTTTTATATTTTATGAAAAAAAAAAAAAAATTATCCTCACCTCTAGGAGTACTTTAAGAATCTTTAGAATTTTGTCGGGACTTCGAACAACAACCGCTCAATAATTCCACAATAATATATTGTTATTTACTTTTGGCCTAATTACACATGACTTTACTTGTTATTTCAAACAAAAGAAATTATATCAATAGAGATCATATATTTATACATTAATAATCTTCCCCATTTCTAACCTATATATAAGTCATTGTTCCCATAGGAACAATTTTCAAAATCAACTATAATCTTCTAATCAAATACTAAAAAAAAAATATTAATAAATTACAAATTTAGTTCATATAATCTAGACAAAGTTTCAATTTAATCTCTCCCATTTCGAAATATTCAATTTAGCCTCATAGTTTGAACTTATTTTGAATTCTATGATTTGAAGTTAGTTTCAATTTAGTTCTTATAGTTTCAAAATTTTCAATTTGATCCCAAAAAATCATCGTACTATGCTACTTTATTGTATGATTTTTTCAAATGGTAAAATAGAATTATGTAACTAAACCATAGATACGAAATAGAAACTAAACTCAAATCATAATGACCAAATTCAAACTCTTAAAACTACAGGGATCCAATTGAAAATTTTAAACCATATAAACAAAATTCAAATTTTACTGCAATCATAAAAATCAAATTTGTAATTGAAAAAAAAAATCAGAGAGAAAAACTTTAGGCTATTTGAGAGTATCAACTTTGGCCCTACTATCTTTCTCGTAATGTTTCAATTTTATCAAATGTCTTCGGAGAGACGATGCGTTTTTGCTAGCACTATAATATAAATGAGATTGGGCCGCAAGTATGCCCATATGAACTGTTATTTACTGATTTATTTTATTTTAAATTTCAAAATATTTTGATTTAACAAAACGCATTAATTAATTCAGCATTTACTTAAATAAGAAAAAAAATATTATTTTGAATTTTATATAAGAATTAAACTAATGATTTTTTTTTTTCTGAAACATAACAATGAATATTTCAAGAATCGCCAAAATTAAAATTTATTGTTGGAAAAATAGGGTTCTTTTGATACACTATGGTATTATTACTATTTTTTTTAATCCGGATCTCATACTAGTTAAGATAATTAGTGAGTTAATATTTTTTTTTTTATAGATATAGTGTTAATAAGAATGATAATCAATCAATTATCAAGAGCTATATTTAGATCATTGTAATAACTTTTCAGAATATGAAGAATAAAGATATCAGCATACCCAATATTTATACAAGTGTTACTTGCAAAATCATATAATCATATGCTTTCCATGAATATATAATCATTTTAAAGATGTATTTCTTAGTGGTTTTTGAAAATAAGTACTTTGATGTCTAGTTTTATAGGCTCAAAAGTACTTTTAAATGTTCTTCCACCAAGCACTTAGGCAAAAGGCATTCTACAAGTACTTTTTACCATAAGTATTTTATATAATTTTTTTTAAAACTATTCTTATGTTACTCCCAAATATGATTATGTTTTGGGAGAAGTACTTTTTGACATAACAAAGGTACTCCCAAATATACCCTAAAAATAACTCCTCCAAAGAGTGGGGTGAAACTTTTTTTTTTCTATGTTATGTAGTACAACTACACTATAGTGGAGAAACATTTTAACATATTCTATATCGTGATTGTTTTATATATTATAATAATAATAATAAAAAATTATCTCCACCCGTAGGGGTACTTTAAGAATCTTTAGAATTCGTCGAGATGCCAAACAACAACCACTCACAATTCCATAACAGTATAATGTTATTTCTTTTAAGCCTAAGTCTACATGACTTATCATTTCAAACGATAGAAATTATATCAATAGAGATCATATATTTATACATTAATAATCTTCCACATTTCTAACATATATAAGTTGTTGTTCCCAGCCCAACAATTTTCAAAATCAATTATAATTTTCAAATCAAATATTAAAAAATTTAATTACAAATTTAATTCTTATGATCTTGACAAAATTTCAATTTGATCCTTCCAATTTAAAAGATTCAATTTAGCCCCTATAGTCAGGGTTTATCTTATGGTCCCTATAGTTTGAATTTAGTCTCTATGACTTTAAAAATTTCAATTTGATCTCTATAATTTTGTCAGACTTAAAAAATCATTTGTACTATGTTACTTTGTTGTATGATTTTTTCAAGGGGATAAAACACAATTATTTAAACTGAACCATAAGGACGAAATCAAAACTAAACTCAAACCATAAAGACCAAATTCAAATTCTTAAAACTATAGGAATCAAATTGAAACTTAAGCCACAGGGACCAAATTAAAACCTTACGCCACCCATAAAGGTCAAATTTGTAATTAAAAAAAAAAGACCATTTTAAAATCAACTTTCAAAATCAATTACAAATTTCAAATCAAATGCAAAAAAAAAAAAAAGGAAATTACAAATCTAGTTCATATGATCTAGGCAAAGTTTCAATTTGGTCCCTCTAATTTTAAAAGATTCGATTTAGCCCTAATACTTTAAGTTTATTTTGAATATGATCTTATAATTTGAATTTAGTTTCAATTTAGTCCCTATGGCTTCACAAATTTCAATTTAGTCCTTATAGTTTAGTCAAACTTAAAAAATCGTCCGTATTATATTACTTTATTGTATGATTTTTTCAAGTGGATAAGACATAATTATTTAACCAATCCGTAAAGATGAAATCAAAACTAAACTCAAACCATAAGGATCAAATTCAAACTCTTAAAATTATCGGTATCAAATTGAAAATTAAACCACATGGACCAAATTCAAACCTAACTCCGACCATAAAAACCAAATTTGTAATTAAAAAAAAATCCTTATGAAAAATAGTTGGTTTAATTCTCATTTTGGTCCCTAAACTTTTAAGTTTATTCTATTTTGATCCCTAAACTTTCAAAATGTCCATTTCAGTCCTTAAATTTTTAGTTTTGTTACATTTTGATCCATAAACTCTCAAAATGTCTATTTTAATACCTGAACTTATAAAAAATAATCATTTTGGTCGTTAGTATATTATTTGATCATCTAATATATATTTGTTTGATGTTTGTTTTCAACTTATTTAACTTAAATGCATGCTCACATTAACATACATATTCATATATTTGAAACTATATCGTTAATATGTTTAAAAATAAAATAAAGATAGCCATCAAAATGATTGTTTTTTTATAGTTCAAAGACCAAAACAAACATTTTAAATATTTAAGAACTAAAATAGAACAAACTTAAAAGTTTAGAGACTAAAATGAAGAGTTGAAAATGAATGGACCAAAATACGATATAAACGAAAATAGTTTGGGTAAGGCTTAAAAGCTAAAACACTTGGCTCCTAAAGAGGTTAATTTCAGCCATGTGTAGAATGCAAAGCAACTTAAAGTGAGGATGCAAAATGGTTGAGAAAATTGAAAGTTGAAAGGAACCAAATACCTGAAACTTAGGCTTTTAGTTTTACCCTTAAATTTCCCCGCCAGCCCACTCCCCAATTCGCCATCTTCTTTCTTCACCTTCAAACTGCAACGAAACGACCTTCTTTTTTCTTCTCTGCGGCAGCCATGTCCAACGATCTCCCAATCCAAAATCCCCCGAAGCTTCCACTGAAATTCCGCCTCCTCCTTGGCCTCCGCTCCTTTGCCTCCGACAAATGCTGCCGCCCCAATATGACCCTCAACCGCTCTTTCATGGCCTTCTTCGACCCCAAAATCTCCCCCTCCTCTGCCCCTCGCCATGGCGTCTTCACTCGCGACACTGTTATCGATCCCGCTCGCAATCTTTGGTTTCGCCTCTTTGTCCCTTCTTCTCTCACATCCGATCTCGCCGTCCCCGTCGTCTTCTACTTTCATGGCGGAGGATTTGCCTTCTTCTCCCCTGATTCCTTGCCCTTCGATCTTCTCTGTCGCAGACTCGCTCGCGATCTCCAGGCGGTGGTTGTGTCGCTTAATTACCGCCTCTCTCCCGAGCATCGATATCCGTCTCAGTACGAAGACGGATTTGATGGCTTGAAGTTTGTAGACGGCTTGGATTCCGGTGATTTTCCACCGGAATCTGATTTCGGCCGCTGTTTTATTGCCGGAGATAGCGCCGGCGGGAACCTGGCACACCACGTCCTGGTCAGAGCCGACGAGTACGAGTTCAAGAAATTGAAGATCAAAGGCTTCATCGCGATTCAACCGTTCTTCGGCGGAGAGGAGCGTACCGAATCGGAGATCCGATTCGGACGGACACCGACTTTGAATTTGGAGCGGGCGGATTGGTACTGGAAGGCGTTTTTGCCGGATGGATCGAACAGAAACCATCCGGCGGCGCACGTGTTCGGATCGGACGGCGTGGACATTTCCGGCGTGAAGTTTCCGGCGACGCTCGTGATCGTCGGAGGATCGGATCAGTTACGAGATTGGGATAGGAAATACTATGAGTGGCTGAAGAGCGCTGGAAAAGATGTGGAATTAATCGAATATCCAAACGCGATCCATGGATTTTATACCATTTCTGAACTGCCGGAAGCTTCGTTGCTAATTAAAGATGCTAGGGATTTCATACAAAAACAGTGGGCAACATAAACAGAAATAATGAATTCTATTCGAAGATCTTCTTCTTCGTGTCTTTTCCTGCAAAAATTTGCAATATCATTATTTATTTTAAGGAATGTGGTTCTTAGCAAAATTATTATAATAAAGGCATATGGTTGTGATTAGAAGCGATAATATGTCATTATTTATTTTATAATTAAGTTATTCTAAAAATTAATTGATAAATTATAGTTTAAGTATAAACAAAGTAATAATATCAAACTATGTAATGAAATTAACTTTGTTAAAAAAAAGTATATATATTACAAGTTGTTGACTATCAAATGCTCAAAATTGGTACCTTGATAGAAAATATGTACTTTCTTTTGTTTATTTATCCGTTTTTCTATTATCAAGAAGAATCCGATGAACTTTTTTAAAGAGTTTAAACATGTTTTGTCACACATTATTGTTAGAGTTTATTTCCTAAGATAAAATACCTACCAATTGCTAGCAATTTTTTTTTTACATTATATTGATCACCCTACTTCAACAAACTATATGAACATCAAGACCAAAAAAATTAATTTGCCATATTTTTTTTAGAGTGGTCATAGCTTTTTATATATAATTCCATTGGGTTAATTCATGTTTTCCTTGTTACTTTAGCTTGAAGGGGAAAAAACATATTTTGATTTCTAAATCATTAATATATTATATGCCTAACAGTGAAAAAAATATAAAATTTCAACCAACTTAATAATTTGAATCCTTTATTTTATTATCTAACCTATGAGTGGATTGTCTTGTATAAAAGATTGGATGCTTCTTGACCTAATTTTCAACGTAGGACATTCCACTTTCTTTTATTCTTCAACTTCTTAGACTAAAGTCAAACTGCGACATAATTCGATTGATTAAGACATATCTTATTGACTAAAAAGTTGTGATTTGAATTCTTACATTCACATGTCGTTGAACTCACAAAAAAAACATTCTTAGATTGAACAAAACCTACTAAACATATTTAGTCTTCAAAATGCCCTCTAACAATTCCAAAAAGGAAAATTTCTTAGAAACATTTTGAAATTTAATTTCTCATTTACTTAGAAAAAAATCTTATTTAGTCCTCAAAATGACCACTATCATACAAAAATTTTCTTATTTTTCAACTTCTAAGTAGCATTTTCAGTTTTCATTTCTCATTTACACGGAAAAAAATTCAGCATCATATTTGGTCTTCAAAATGACCACTAACGATCCCACAAAAAAAAAAAATCCTAACGTGACGATGCATTAAAATGGATTACTTTTGTTGAAAATTAACACGTAATATAATCCAAAAAGTTGGTATATATTATTTCGAACAAATAAAAGTCAAATAATAATCATTTGGAAAGGGTTTTGGATGTTAAATTGAATTGTCCCTGCTTTCTCGTCCAAATCCATTTAGATAAGATCAAACGGCAGACTATTATTGATTTTTGGTAGAATTAATTATAAATAATTAAAGCAACAGCTGCATTTTTCCAAAGCTAATTTTCGAAGACGTGAATCTTTGAAACTTATCCAAAGAATTTTGTAAAGGTTGAATTGGATTCGTACCATACAACATACTTTATCTCCCACCCGTCTCTTTCTTTGTCTATCTGTTTGTGTTTGTCGGTTTACGAAACTACGTGGATAACACACGATTGGGAAATTTTTTAATAGAAATATATTATATTAATGCATAAATTTGATATCTATGCTAATCTAAACATATTTTAAATTTCTATTTCTACATATTGTTAAATTAAAAAAAAATGGAACTCTACGCTCTCACACATTTCGATTTGTTTTATAATAGAAGAAAAGATCAGCATATGTCATTAATTACGAGATTACGCCACGATGTTTAAATTTAAAGAAATGAATCTCGAGTCTACATTTTGTCAATTGACATTTCTTAAAAAAAACAAAACAAAAAAATTACATCACAAATATGAGAGCAAAGATTCTTTTAAATAAATATAATTTGAAATTTAAAAAAGATGATAATTCTTTTGAAAATTTAAAGATTAAATAGACATATTTTTATATATTTTATAAATATGAAAAAGAGAAAGTGTGGTTTTTTTAAGAGGATATTCCAAATCCAAATGCATTGCCAAAATATTTAATAGATCCGTACAATACAATCAACCAATATTGGTGCCGGTGACCTGACAGTGAAATCATAGCACGTGTCAAACCAGGAGAGGGTTGTCATATTGTGATGCTAACCCCGCGTGTTGATCCCGAAAGAAATTGGATAAAATATCCAGTGGGACCGGCTCCCCCGTGGCTCTCGTCGTGGGTTCGAACCGCAACAGCTACATTTTTTCCTTTTCTTTTCCACGTAAGCGATACACGTAAAAGGATCAACCCGTTCAAGTCGAACCCTTTTTCACTATTTTGTGGATATATGAATTATGACTAATTATTGTTTTTATTAATTATTCAATGTGAAAGGAAATAAAAATCAGCCAATACAATAGAGACAAGGTTAAAAGTTATATTTGGTTCTTAAACTTTCGTATATTTACTTTCGTATTTACTTTCTAGAATTTACTCTTTATAACGATTTGATCTCTAGTACTATGAATTTTTTTTTTTGATGAAGTTATTTATGTGTAGATTGAGGTATAAAAATCAAATATATTTTTAAATTATATATACTAAATTGTTATATATTAAAAATTGATATTTCATGTTGAAGGAAGTTTTCCTGTTAAGAACTAAATTCGTTACAAATTTTAAACTATACGAACTAAACTATTTTATAAAAATGTTTAAGAAATAAATTATTAAATTTTAAACTATATGAACTAAATTGATACACATACTAATTATTATGTCTTTTAACTTGAAAATAAAATTTTCAAAGTTTTATTGACTAAGTTATCATAAATTGAAATATAATGTGAATTTTTTTTTTTGAAATAATATTAGAATAGTAAATAAATTTAGATTTATATGTGACTAGCAAAAGAAAAAAAAAAGGAAGAAAATTAGTGGGATCCATCTGAAAAAGAAAATGGGATATGACATTTTACAACCCCTTCTAAAAAAAATTATTTGACAAGCCTAGATAGTAATTTTGTACTATTAATGTAAGAGAAACAAAATTAAAAAAATCGTGATTTGATTATGAATTAAATGGTTGGAGACAATTAAATAATTTTTTCTTTTAAAACTAGTATGTAATGGTAACTTGAGCTATAAAATAGTTTTCCCTTTTAAAATTAATTAAGAAATATATTATAAATCCTCAATTAAAAGGTTGAAGGCGAATTCTCCTACCTACAAGATGTTGAACTTGAAAAAAAAACGTTGTAAAAAATGAAAATAAAAATAAGAAAAAATGATTTTTTTCTCATCTTTCT
>JAOANK020000084.1:2390908-2405281 GCA_026257165.2 Telfairia occidentalis
TGATCTATATATTCTCTTAGATGTAAGTAGGTGAACCATGGTCTAAAGAGTGCTTTTTTCACAAAAAAAAAAAGGAAAAAAGAAAAAGAAAAGAAGTATTTAAAAAAGTTTACTATTCTCCATCAACGACGTCTTTCTTTTTTCTTGCTATCAATCTCCCAATGAAAGGAATTTTCCTGGTGGCTTCGGCCATTCCTGATACCTCATGCTATTATATTTATGATCAGGCAATGCCCTTTACCTTGTGTGGCTACCAACACTGCTGTCTGAAAACTAAACAGTTCACTGCAATTTTCGTTTTTGTTGTCTGCTTAAACAATTTAAAGACTTTTTAACAATTTAAAGACTTTTCCAGTGATGCTATATTCATTATCTCCCATCTTTTATCTGCATGTAATATTTTATACCTATTTGTGTACTCAAGATTTTAGACTAGAAGAAGGAAAAAAAAGTAGTTATTGAATCAGGACTTCTGATTTGCAAGTTGTGGATGGTGGAAAGCCTATTTCCTGTTTCATGGTTTTACTATGACCTGAAAACTTAAACTTCAAAAATATTTGTTGATAGTTTAAACCTGTTGATTGTGGCTATTTGAATCTGATGGTTGTTAAAAAAGTTGCGTCATTATGCCAGATCGTCAAGGTACTAGAGTTTATTGGGAAGAAAGAAGGACTGCAGGTTCCATCTGGATTTGCTTCTCGTATTGCTGAAAAGTCAAACCGGAGTTTGAGGAGAGCTATACTATCGTTTGAGACTTGTCGTGTTCAACAGTTAGTCTCCACTAGGATTCTCACAGACCTAAGCTTCTTTCTCATAACTTGTCATCAAACTACCTTAGAAAACAATCCTCTGAAGATTCGGACTGAGCTATTTATTTATTTTGTTTTTTGGGATAGGTATCCTTTTGTTAGTAACCAGGCAATACCACCAATGGATTGGGAGGAGTACATCTCTGAGATAGCGTCTGACATAATGAAGGAGCAGAGCCCCAAGAGGTACATTTCATATGTGCCTTCTGTTGTATTCTATACGACATCTCCATATCATATATGTGCGGCTTCTCTTCATATACATTAGTTGGATACTCCTGACACACCATTTGTCATCCAAATGATAACAATGAAACTACTTTTGATATCTACTGTCCAATGTCACATGAAATTCACGTGCCAGGATATCTATTCTTCAAGAATACATAATTTCATTAAGATAAACAACCTTTAAACTTCTATTGAGGGTATCCTTGTTTATGAAGATCTTTTTTGGTTTGGTGAAGGTGTTAGAGTTTCCTGTTCATCATTACAGCTTAGAAATACCTGTTTGGTACTTGACTTTTTCTTGTCAAGTTTGATGGCTAGAGATTCCTCTTCTTTGTTCAACATGTCCTTCGACCTTTTTTGTTGTCAAGCAGAGCTATAGAAAGAGAGATATGGAGAAAGAGATCTATTGAAAAATATATGGTGAGAATACAGAGAGAGAACTAGAGAGGGATATGTATAGAGAGAGAACTAATGAATTTTTAATTGACCTAATTTTTGTAACTTGTTGGATAATTATGAGAAAGTCTGAAATAAAATGGCCTTTTTCGTGGTATAGACTGTTTCAGGTTCGTGGGAAGTTATATGAGCTACTAGTTAATTGTATTCCACCAGAGATCATTTTGAAGGTAATCGTCCTTTCCCAATTTCTATTGATTTCTTCAGTTTTAATGTGAGATTCATGTTATCTACTCACTCAGAGGCTGCTTTATGAGCTACTTAAGAAATTGGATGCCGAACTAAAGCATGAGGTCTGCCATTGGGCTGCATATTATGTGAGTTTAACTTTTGACCTGTCAATTTGTTTGCATTCCTTTTTTATTTTTTTATTTATTCAGTTGATGTTAAAACTGTGCTTTTTAACTACATCGATTCATGCGTCATTCCTACATATACTATCAGACTTATGCTGGGAAGTGGAATACCAATCTCATTCAAATAATTTGTCATCTCTTTCCAATTTCAACCTCTCCAAATTTTCCTTGTTTTGCAATTTTGGAATCTTTTTCTTCCAAAGTAACTAGAGAATTACATCCTAGCCTCAGGGGAAGAGGCAACAACATGATCGATTGATTGATTGTGTCGAAGTATATATTTTCTTTTTTTTGGAAAAGAAACCATTTCATTGATGTGTGAAATGATAATAAGAGGACAATAAGCCTATGTTTACAAAAGACTTTTCCAAGATACTATAAGAGAAGATAAGCTATAGTTGCAAAATGAGGGAGTCAATTTACACCATGTAAGAGCCGTATAAGTAGTAAAATCCAAAAAAGAGTCATAATCACGGTATTTGTTGGTGAAGAGCCGTGTGGAAGTATATTTGAAAGTAGTATTTTTTAAATTAAATATTTTTCTTCACTTTTGAAAGAAACACCAATCAAGTGCTTCCTCCAAAGTATTTTAAGCATTCGGGTGTTAAACTTGGTGAATATTGATGGATGCAGAGATTCTTAGAATTTAATAAAACAAACTAATTTATGAGATTTATGGCGGGTATAGAAAAGCAACGAAAAGAAGAATTTACAGTTTGTCTGTATAATTTTAACCATGTTCTTAACTTTAGTGTTAGAATCGACAGCCTTAAGCGTGGACAGAATTATAATAGTTGTCGAACATGCCAGCCTGTAGTTCTACAAGTCCAGAATTATCTGCTTTTTAGCTCCGTTTATCTTATTTGACCAATTGTTTTCTTTTCAGAACTCCTGTATGTGGTTTGATCTCAGTTATCTATTTTGTCTAAAATGCATTGAATAAATGCCGAAAAGTGAAACTCGTTATACTTTAAATGTTTCACTTCGTTTCTATGCAATAGCTAATTTGTTAGTAATGTAATGACGACTGGCCACATTACCATCACAACCACATAACCAGAATCATCTACTTATTTAAGTTTGTTTCATTTTGTGAACTCTGTAAAGCTTCATATATTTACATGCATTGATTGGCCAATATGGTATCAGTATCACCGATGAAACATTGCTGCATACAGTTTCACTTTGTTCAGTTTCATTTCTTATCGCTGGTTAAATCTTTTCCCAGGAACATAGGATGCGCCTTGGACAGAAAGCCATCTTTCATATTGAAGGTAATTTATTTGGTATACAAATAACATTTATTAACTGTTGTGACCCACAAATATAATGCCTCTGTTCATTTTGCCCCTCCGGTTCTATTAGTTTACCAGCCATGATCTTTTATTTCATCATGAGAACCTTCAATTCATCAACTAATTAATAATATCATAAAATTTATTGGTTCTGTGAATCTGGACGACTGAAAAGATTTGTTTCATGCAACTTAAATAAAGGGTAATGAGTGTGACCATCACGGTTAGCCTAGTGGCTAATAAGAACCAATATCAATAATAAAAGAGTTAAGAGGAAATGAGTTCAAGCCATTGTGATAAGGAGAGAATCAATAGATTTTTTTTTAGAATGATTCATCCCTCCTGAATGTAGGATACAACTCTATATGGTACTATGCTCTTCAAGTGTATCTTGTCCCTTCCTTACCTAGGATTTAATATCCTAAAAGTTTTCTTAGCGACCAAATGTGGTAAAATTTAGGTGGTATTTCCATGAGAATAGTTGTATAGCACTCATGGATGTAAAACACGGGAGTAATGAATTTTGACAAATTGATAATATATTTATTTATTTTTATTTTATCATGAATTTGAATTCCCTTGATGCTCTACCATTTGTAGTAAGATTTCCTGATCTCAATTCTTCAAGATTCTAAACTTTTAATAGACTCACCAGGAGGGATCCAAAACTCGCTGCCTCCCTGAGTTTTGAATTTTCTTATTGGTCTGTCTCTTTCCAACACAGTTTTTAACTCTTCATTTGGTCTGAAAATGCAGCTTTTGTGGCCAAGTTCATGAGCATATACAAGACTTTCCTCATTTCAACTTTTGGCTAAAGAAAAGAAAAGTAGACGCTGAAATTTCATTCAGGAAAAGCACTTGTAAGTTTACAAATCTGATGTTGGAATCAAGCCAATGTGGTGTATTTATCTTATCTTTGGTCATTTTTTGTATGGCACTGCTTGCTGATCCTTAGGTTTTTTGAATTAGGGAATCTGAAGTTTAACTTGAGGGATGTGAACTGAATCCAACGAATGCAGAAAAAATGGGAAATCTTTTAGTCACTTCCTAGCGCTATCTACTGAAGTATTTTCTCTTTCTTAAATAAAAGGAAGGAAAAAAAAACCAGAACTTGGCAAGATATATATATTTTTTTTCCTGAAATTTGTGAGTTTTGGTAAATTTAGATAAAAGCTTAAGCCCTTCCGATCCATTACCTGAAAGGAACTAACCCACTTGTCCTGATCGTAACTTAAAAAATTACATTCGTATGAATTTTTTGTATAAAAGATTGTAGGAAAAAGTATTTTCACGTGCATTAAATGAATTATAAAACATATCTTTAATATACAATGGATAGAATTTCAAAGAAAAATAATATTAGTTTTTTTTTAAATGAAATTTGTTAGTTTGGATAAAGTTATTCAATGAAAATTTTGTGTTTTAATTAAACTTAATTTTCTACTAAATTTGTTTGTCTGTCTTTTTTTTTTTTTGAATTAATAAGTTTTTGGATATTTATAATTTTTCTTTTGTTGAAATTAGTAGGTAAATTATAACATTTATCAAAGTTTAAGTTTGAATTTGACGATATTAAAAATTGAGTGAAAATCAATTAAACTTGTCTAGTTTAGGTGGTTTTTTCTCTAAATAAAAATACCAATAATACTAGAGAGAGTCCATCCTCCATTTGCTTCCTCTTTTTCTCCTTTTTCTTTCTGATAAAAAAAAATGTTCTTTTGACCTTATTCCGAGTTTTTGCCTTCCTAAATCCTAAAGATACAATTCATTGCAAGATTTTACTTGAAATTCTTAGAATTAAAGTATTTTGGTTCAAATATCATTCTGGCTTTCAAACTTCTAGATTTATTTCAATTTCATATTAAGATTTCAAAATATCTAGTTTAGTCCTAAATTTTTTTGAAAAATAAATATTCAAATTTTTTCTCATTATTCTAACATCAATTATTTGACTTATGGATGTAGTAACTTCAAGGATATTTGTTAACATAACTGGGCATATTAAAATATTTTCATTTTTGTTTGTGACTTTTAGTTGCATGACAAGAAATAGGCTTTTTTTTTTTTTGGTGTATACCATTTTTTATTTTAGCTCTAATGTTTTAAAAGTTTAAATTCTATTTTAAAATTATAATTTTTTTTCAATCTGAAGTCATACTTATTATTAGCAATTTGATATTTAAAAATATTACTTTTTATGAGTTGACATTTTTTTAAAGTTAAATATCTACCTCATTCGATCAATTAAAAAAAAAAAAAAAACTTAATTTATTCTACTATAATAAAATACTCTCCCAACCCGACACAATTGTTAAAAGAAAACTAAAGAGAGTTGCATATTTATTTGGAGAGCTGTCAATTTCTAAAACACTGCAATTTTTTATTGCCACATTACCATTTTTTATATCCATGAGTATTTAGGTCAATTTATATGCATATTATCATTTCATTATTAAATTTCAATCATACTTTTTACTTCTTAAAAAAAAAAATTGTTACATCAAATTCAAAATAAGGTTTAAATTTTATTTTGGTCCCTCAACTTTTAAGTTTGTTCTATTTTGGTCCACAAACTTCTAAAATGTGTGTTTTAGTCTCTAAACTTATAAAAAAAATAATCATCTTAGTTCTTAGTATATAATTTTATCATTTAATATTTATTTGTCTGATGCTTGTCTTTAATTGATGTGGTTTAAATATATGCTCACATTATATTAACACGTTTATTCATATATTTGAAGTTATATCATTAATTTTTTAAAAATAAAATAAAGATAGAAATAAAAATGATTACTTTTTAAAAGTTTAGGGACCAAAATGAATATTTTGAAAATTGAAGAATTAAAATAGAATAAATCTGAATGTTCAGAAACCAAAATGAATATTTTAAAAATTAAGGGACTAAAAATAGAATAAATCTAAAAATTTGAAGACTAAAATAAGCATTTTTAAAGTTTAAAACAAAATGAAACAAACTTAAAAGTTTAAAGATAAAAAAAATAAAAACATAACTCTTAAAATTTTTGGTCATGAGAAGGAGTCAACACACATCTCCTTGAACTAAAAAAAAGAAAGAAAAAAAAAGAAAAAAAAGAAAAAGCCTAAAAAATGTTTAAAAAAAATTTCAAGAACGCCTCTTGCCTCTCCCCCCTTTGGTTGATTTTGCAGAAATTTCACCGATTCTCGATTTGACAGGATCCGGGCTGCTCTCTCTACTTTCACTCGGCCATTTCTCCTTCACCCACATTCTTCGTTGGTCGATCAGATTTCTCCAACTCCATCTAGGGTTTGATATTCTCAGTTCTGCTCCTCTATTGTTGCCGAGCTCAGACGAGGAAAATCTGAAGGTAATTCCATCTTTGGACTATTTCCGGCTGAAATTTCACTAGTGTTGTGATGGGGTTTTATCCCTTTTTCTGTTTCGAGTTTTTCGTATGCGAGAAAGAAGGTTGAGACGTCGTTGTGATAGTTTAGGGTTTTGAACTGGTTTGTTCGTGTGTTTTTTTGGTTGGAGATGTTTGTTTGTTTGCTGGAATCGAAGTGGATTGATCCATTCATGAAGTGACTGCTTTAGTTTGTGCCACTCGGAGATTATTTGTTAAACTCTGAAATTATTTCGTTATTGGGTTTCAGGTTTGCGAACGCAGGGTAGATTGGAAGTTAGTCTTATTTTAGCTTCATCGAGTAGGGGATTTTAACTTCGAACGAAGAGACTTTTTCTCTTTTGTGTATATTTGTTTTTTGGAAATTTGGTTCAGTAACAATGTCGGTCACGGCAGGGGTTAGTGATACAGTAATTGCTATTAGGGATAAACTTAGAGGTAAAATTGGACAAACGAAAGTCAAGAGGTATTGGCCTGGAAAGGCTCCTGAGTGGGCGGATGATGCTGATGAAGATGGCGATATTAGGATGGCTAGGGCAGCGGCGCTTGAGAAAGCATTTCCTAGTCAGGAAGATTCAGATATTTCTAGGAAGGATGACCCTAGGTTGCGCCGTCTAGCTGAGAGTAGGATAGATAATCGGGAGGACATTAGAGCTGATCATCGACGGATTCGCCAAGCTGAGATTGTTTCGACCATTGAAGAGGAAACTCGGAGGCAGGAAGGATTAGATGCAGAGGAAGAGGATGAGGAGGCTTTGGAGGAAAGAAGAAGAAGAATCAAGGAAAAGTTGAGACAAAGGGAGCTAGAAGAAGCTGCATTCCCTGAGGAAGAAGAGGAAGAGGAACCAGAAGAAGAGGAGGAAGAGGAGTCTGAGTATGAAACTGACTCAGAAGATGAACCTACTGGTATAGCAATGGTGAAGCCAATATTTGTGCCTAAGTCAGAGAGAGAAACTATTGCTGAACGAGAGCGTATCGAAGAGGAGGAGCGGTCTCTTGAGGAATTGAAAAAAAAGAGATTGGAGGAAAGGAAGGCAGAAACAAAGCACATTGTGGTTGAGGAGATTAGAAAGGATGAAGAGATCCAGAAAAATTTGGAAATGGAAGCAAATATTGCTGATGTGGATACTGATGATGAAATTAACGAAGCAGAAGAATATGAGGCTTGGAAGGTTAGAGAGATCGCTAGAATCAAGAGGGATAGAGAACTCCGAGATGCGATGTTGAAGGAGAGGGAGGAGATTGAGAAGGTGAGAAATATGACAGAGGAAGAGCGGAGAGAATGGGAGAGGAAGAACCCGAAAGCTGCTCCACCACCTAAACAGAAGTGGAAGTTCATGCAGAAATATTACCACAAGGGTGCGTTCTTTCAGGAAGATGCTGATGATAAAGCTGGAACCGCTGGAAGTGATTCTATTTTCCATCGTGATTTCTCTTCCCCAACTGGAGAAGATAAGATGGACAAGACAATATTGCCCAAGGTTATGCAGGTCAAGCACTTTGGTCGTAGTGGGAGAACAAAATGGACTCACCTTGTCAATGAAGATACAACTGACTGGAACAACCCGTAAGTTAACTTTAACTTCACTGCTCTGCTTTCTACTTTTCTATTTTAATTTATTGTAACGTCAGTTTTGATTTATCATTATTGAGTTTCCATTTTGTACCAAAGGTTAGGTATACATCGTCGAAAAAATATTTTCTGATTTGTGTCTACTTGTGATTGGGATTATATTAAGTAGAGAGTGAAGGAAACGAATTAGCGAATGAGCCTGAGTTTTATGGACGTGTTGAGCTTAACATTTGAAATCGAGGCTTTTATGTATGCATGTAAACCTACATGAATCTATGAAGATATGATTAGAAACAATAGCTATTTCCAAGGGGTCTTTTGTCAGGATTAGGATCCCGATTATAAGAAAACAACACAAACTATACTGCAAAATTAAAGAGAAATTACATTATAACAATAGCGTTTTGGGAGAGTTATTTTTCTACTACAATCCACCCACTTTGGACTGAATTCCCAGAATATTACCGAGTTCCCTAAGCCCCTCTGTTTATAATAAAGTCAGCTCTAACTAATTACCACCGTGCTCCATATATTCTACTATATTCCCTAGATATTTCTATTAGTACTCTCACATCTTCTCCATTTCTTTTTCTCTTTTCGTTTGTAGCATGTTTGTAGATGTTATTCTGCAGTGTGAGTGACGTAAATTTTTACTGTCATGCAGTTGGACCTATAACGATCCTCTTCGAGCAAAATACAACGCAAAAATGGCTGGAATGAATGCACCAATAGCGAAACCTAAAGGAAGCAAGAAGTTGAAGGATTGGGAATCCCGATGAGTTTTAATGGCGTAAAGCACGGTTAGAAAGCCTTGCCAATTTTCCCTTTTCATCATTTACTTGGAAAAATGCTTGCTTTATGGGTATTTTTAGTTAGATACTTGGGTACCAAGTTTTTCTTCCCTTTCAAAATAGAGAATGTACGTGGAGTTTGTATGTAGATGTAATATAATTACTCATTAGTCGTTACTTTTCCCCTTACGATTGCCTTTTGGTTTGTGATTCTCATTATAGACCAAATATATCTTTTCATTGTCTTTGCAGAGTCCTTTTCCCCCAATTATTACTCTAGACTTGGTTCTCTTTGAAGGGTTGTTTTTTTACATGTGGGGAAGAATATTTGAACTTATGATCAGAAATATTCAAGTTGTCATTGTCCGTCTAAATTGATTAAAAAAAGACATGACCTTTAAGAAAAATTTTAAGGGTTTGTATCTTATTCCAATTTAATTTTTTATTTCCAAATTTATTGAAGCAAATGAATTCAGTGTACTTCCTATTTGGTGGGTTTATTTTTTAAAATGGTATCTGAATTTTATAACACAAAAAAGGGTTAAAAAATGGTATTTACGGCCTGTTTGGTAATCATTTTGTTTTTTGTTTTTTGTTCTTGGTTTTTGTTTTTAAAAAACGAGTTGTTGGATAACCAATTCAATTTTCAGTTTTCAGTTTTTCAAAAATGTTTTTGAAATTGTAAAGAAATTCTAGAAATACAAAAAAGTAGTTTTTTGTTTTTCAAAACTCATTTTTTATTTTAAAACTTACATTTTTTTCCTTTTTGACGTATCTTTTCAACAAATTTTTATTTCTAAAAAATATTTATTCATCCCAAATTTCTCTCTCTAAAAACTTTTCTCTATCTAAAATTTTATATAATTTTTTTTTTATTTTTCTCTCTAAAACTCTCATATTAGTATAAATTTTATTTTTATTTTGATTTTAACATATTCTAATTTTTTTTCTTTTTACAAATTTAATATTTTTTTTCTTCAAATTTTCTCTTTCTAAATTTATCTCTCTCTAACATATCTATTTTTAAAATTATTCCCTCACTTTTTTTTCTCAAACATTTATTTTTGTTATCTAACAAATATATCTCTCTGACATTTTTCAATTCAAAATTTTTCTCTGGTTAGAAATATTCTTTAGCTTTCTAATTTATCTTTTTTTTTCCGATCGTATATTTTGCTCTCAACTTTGCTGTTCTTATATAATTTTCTCTTTTTCTTTAATTATTTCGTCTAAAATTTCTCTCTTTAACTTTTTTCTCTGTTTCTAACTACTTTTTAAAATAATTGTTACTAAAATTCTTCTTCTTAGTTTTTCCTTTCTAAATTCTTTTTTTTATCTCGAAATTTTCTCTCACTAACTTTTCTCTTTAAAAATTCTATTTTTTATGTTTTTAAACGTTTATTATCCAGGTCCCTACATATTTTTCTCTTTTTAACATGTTGCTCTAACTTTTTAAAAACAGAAAACTAAAAATAGTTATCAAAGAAGTTTGGAAAACAGAAAACAAAAAACATTTATTAATTAAACATATATAGGTTTTTTTTAAAAAAAACACAAAACCAAAACAGAAAATAAAAAAACAAAAAACAAAAATAGTTATCCAACGGAGCCTACATGTTTCCAGTGTTCTTAGATTCTAAATTTGCTATCATATACATTTAAAAACAGTGAAAATATGGAATTCAAGTTTGTTTTTCATTAAACTTTTGATTTTCAAATTATAGTATCAATCAACCATATTTGAAGTACCAACATTTTTTAAGTTCAAATACGTTGTTAAAACTTTTAGTAATGCATTTACATTCGTTGCAAAGATTGACGCTAATACTGTTTCGTCTTAGTTTTGAAACTAATAATCATGGAAAGGCTATAATTACAAAAGAAGTCACTTTCCACAAATTTTAAGGATAGGAGACTCTTCCAATTGAAAGTAGTGAGAGAATCATTAGGGTGTCTATCACATATACTTATTAATTTTAAAAATAAAAATATAAAATTTGTTTAAATTTAAAGTGTTACCGTTAATTTTTTTAAATAAGGATGATTAAATTGATAGTTTAGGGATTTCTTAAACATTTTTTAAAGTTTAAGGGTCTATTAAAAAATTTATAGACACATTTTAAACTTGAGAAATTAATTAGACAAACTTCGAAATTCATAACTAAAGTTGTAATTTAACCAAAATTTTCTACTGTTCTTTAATCTCTATTCTTAACTTTGTGGAATGTTATTATATTAAACTAATTACAAAAGGTCATAGATTTGAATTTGCACCCTTTTAGTACGATAGATCATAGACGAATGCTGAATGGCAAAAGCAGAAGGGTCGTAGGAGAAATTAATAAGAGCAGTTGCTAAAGATAGCAAAAGCAAAAGGATTTTTACCGGCAATAAGACAACTCAGTGACAAGTTTAAATTGGGTTGCTGTACCTTTGAGGGAATAGGTTAGAGAAGACTTGTTTGTGTCAGTCGTTATTAATAAAAAAAAAACACATTACATGTTTGTTTTTCGATAATTACTGTAATTTGTTTCTTATTTAATTAATTTGTAATTTCTCCGGACATAAATAATCTCAAATTAATATATAAGAAAATGTGGCCCACTCAGCATGATAGCTTATTTATCGAAACCAATTCTTCAAAGGAAAGTACTTGGCTACATACCGTTGTATAAGTATCTTCCTACACACTATCATTATATTTTTGAACACTAGGAGAGAGAAATGCAGAAAAAGAATTTTTTTTTTTTCTTTCAAAAAATAAATAATGATGCTTAAATTGTATATCTTTCCTTTTATTAAATTCGTCACCACTCAAAATTTGGCCATTATAGCTGATTCATCTATTTTTGCTGGTAGAAAGTTATATTGATTTCGCCATTGTGAAATTGGTTTCCTCCGACTTAGGACATGTTTGGTATAACTTTTAAAAAAAATATTTTAAAGTAAAACATTTATTATATAAATAATTCTGGAAGAAAATTAATAATTCAATACTTAATTTAAAAAAGTTTTAAATGTATTTTATATGTTTTTACACATTTTCAAACTATTTTTTCTTATTAAAAATTCTAAAAAATATTTTTAATTAGTTAAAATCACACATAGAAATTTTAACTTTGAGAAAAATACTTTTTTTTTATCCATAAATAATTTTAAAATCATTTAAAAAACATCCTTAATTTTTGTTATGATTTTGAGGATAATAAAGAACATTTAAATCGTCATCTGATTCATTTGCTAAACCAAGAAAGGAGGAGAGCAATCGCTTCCCATTAGTTTGTCGTAAATCAAAAGTTCATATAAAATATTTAAAATTTCGTAGTTTTCAATAATTTGGTCCCTTCTCCAAAATTTATTTCTAAATTGAAATATTTTATTTAAAATGTTAGCATGTAAATTAAGGTATTCTTTCAAAAGTTAACAATGTGGTTTATATTTCAACCTTATTGGATAAATGAAACTTTAAGAATTGTATTTCAAAGTATCGAACACTTATTTTGAATTTTCATTAAGAACAAATTGAATTGTTTCTTTTTATTTTTTATTTATAAACAAAACGTATCATTTATGCATATGCACTATGTACTAAAACGTAGAATATTTAAGAAGCATTTTTTCTCACCCCTCAATTGATTAAATTTAAGGTCATTTTCCTGAATTGAAGGGACTGTAATGAAAAGAAAGGTGGATAATTAGAGGGTTAGTTTGATATCATTCCACTCGACTTGGACGAAGGAATCTATACGCCTCTAGGTAGCATTTAAAAAATTGACAATAGATTCCTATGGATTAGAATGGGGTGGAGGAGGTGGATAGTCTGATGTTTTCTGACTTGGCCCAGACGGAGGAACACGTATGCCTTTTGGTAACATTCCGAAGTTGAGCATTGATTCCTTCTTTAAAATGAAGGGTGGAGGAGGGGGATAGTCTGATGTTCTTTGACTTGGTCCAGACGGAGGAACACGTATGCCTTTTGGTAACATTCCAAAGTTGAGCATTGATTCCTTCTTTAAAATGACGGGTGGAAGAGGGGGATAGTCTGATGTTCTTTGACTCGGCCCAGACGGAGGAATGCTCTTACCTTTTGGTAACATTCCATAGTTGAGCCCCAATGCCTTCTTTAAAATGATGGGTGGAGGAGGGGGATAGTCTGATGTTCTTTGACTTGGCCCAGACGGAGGAATGCTCTTACCTTTTGGTAACATTCCATAGTTGAGTCCCAATCCCTTCTTTAAATTGACGGGTATTGAAGTAGAATGCGATGGAGGGGGTGGATATTTAGATGTTCTTTGACTTAGCCCAGAGGGAGGAATACGTCTGTTAATCCAAGATTCCTTCTTTAAAATGACTGATGGAGAAGGCGATGGAGGAGATAAAGAGTCTGATGTCTTTTGACTCGCCTGAGACAAAGGAATTCGTATGCCTCTTGGTAACAATCCATAGTTGGCCCTCAGTTCATTTTCTAAAAGGTTGAAATCTATGTTTTCATGAGCTACAACAACATTTTTAGCATCTGTTTGACTGACGATAAGATGCAACACAAGTAGTACGAAAGCACAAGCTTTGAAAAAAACCTTAGAACTATTTGGTGCCATTTTCGATTTGTTTTGTCTTCTTCCTTCATTGCTTCCTTTATATAGCATTTGAGATTCTCAATTGAAACTTAGCTGGCGTTTAATTTGGTATAAAATTCAAAAACAATATTTTGTTTTAAAAACCATAAAAAGAAGGAATTTGTTTGAAATCGGTTTGGTAAATCCTTTTTAAAGTAAGGTTAAATAATAGATCAAACCTTTTTCGTAGTGCGGTTTAAATTTTGAGAATTTGGATAGCTGGAATTTTCAGATGCTCAAATTATTGATGTCTGGAATTGTAGATGTGCGGCAAGTTAGATAACCATATTTGTTTTGAATGGATAATTTATAAAAATGCTTAAGAATATTTGGATAACTGAGTTTGTTTTGAAGTATTTGTGTATGAGAATTTCACGAAATTATGTATTATACCAATAATGCCCTTATCAATTTTTAGGTATTTTATATATTAGTTTAGTGTAATTTAAATTTATATAACATTTTAGTCTTTATTAATTTAGTATCTTATTTTTATGTTAATTTAGTTTATACTAATTTTATTATTTATTTAAAAAAAAAACAAATTATATTAATTTGAGATTTTTAAATGAATGATTTAATATTAAATATTAATTTAAGTTGGAATTTGTTTTTTTTCACCAAAACGACAATTGATATAATTGATGTGGTTTTAGTGGATTATATTTACCACATGATCAAATTAGATTTTTTAGAGTAATCATAAGTGTTTGTAATTGATTTTGTTTGGTGTATTTTGAAATGTATATTTAATATTAATTTTAAGATAAAATACAAATAAATAACTAAAAAAAATCATTTTCAAGAGATGGTACAAGAGAGAGAACTCACAGATAATAAAAATATGAAGTAAGTACTAGAAA
>JAOANK020000084.1:2433538-2444019 GCA_026257165.2 Telfairia occidentalis
ATTTTTGAAATTAAAATCAAAATGAAAAATAAGAAAAAGGAAAAGAAAAGTGGAAAGTTTGTAATATTGGAAAATGGTGATTTTCCAATTTCCAAAATCAACATTTTGCCACCTAAATTATGGGCTTAAACACCATGGTTGAGTGTCAACCAAAGGTGATGTTTTGATGCATGAAATTGCCTTTAAATAGGCCTCATTTTCATGCATAAATGGATTGATGAAGGAGTCCAAAATTTGCTCCCAAGTTGGTTGTTCATGCGTTGAACTCTAAGCCAACCTTTGCTCCTTCTTCACAAAAATTCACCAATCAAGGGATCCCACCATCCCGTTCCAAGGCTGGAGAATAGTCGAGAAGACACTAGTGGTGGTTTGGGTGCTGATTGGAGAAGGATTCCGTCGGAGATAGAGGAGGATTTGATCATCAAAGGTGAGTTGTACTAAACCTCTATTTTTCCTCCTCTTAAGCATGATTTTCCTTATTTAAATTGAGCTAATTAGCGTGCATAGATCTTAATTCCGCTGCACATGTATGTTGATACACCTTTCACCAATCTTGTACAATTGAGTTCTCAACTCCCTTTTCAAACAAATCCCTAAAAGGGTAGGCTTATTGAGTCGGCGTATCAGGCCACTCTCACCCATATTAATCAAAGGATCGCCTTCACAGACAGGAGTTCACAACTGACTCAGGATTTAGGTTGAGTCACCTATGATCATCCTAGGGAAGTGTAAGTCTCTTTCCTCAATGGTGTTATACTGATATACGAATCGCTTCGCGACCCGGTCTTATATATGTCTCACATATATAGGATACCCTCACTCACATGTCTTTGCATGAACGTTTAGGATCAAAACATTTGTGACACTTTACAACACTTGTAACAATTACAAAGTGGGTCGTATCCGTAGTGTCACCAGGATAAGGCACTCAACCTTATGTATATACTACAGACCATTTCGGTTATATCTTAAACATTATCCATCTGTATGTCTCCACATACATGTTTAAGTTTCTCATAAAATAACCTTGGATCTTAGTTTATTGGATTGATTTTATGCACACTAATTATCAAATAAAATAACTCTTATTTAATTAAATAAATCATTTTTATAAATTACAAAACCACAAAGGTTTAGGGCATCAACCCCAACAACGAGATTAGAACAAAATATTTAGAGCAAGAGTATAATGAGATGCAAGACTATGTTAATGAATTGAAGAAACGATGGCAAGCGTATGGGTGCACAGTCATGTGTGATGGTTGGACTGGCCCTACGAAGTTATCCATCATTAACTTTATGGTCTATTGTAGGGGGAATACTGTTTTCCTGAAATCGATTGATACGTCCAATAGAATAAAAGACCACCTGTACATCTATGGTCTTCTAAAAGATATTATTAGAGAAGGTGGAATTAATAATGTTGTACAGGTGGTGACTGATAATGGATCAGCTTTCGTTAAAGCCGGTAGGAAATTAATGAATAGATACAATTTTAATTGGACACCTTGTGCAGCACATTGTATTGATCTTATGTTTGAGGACATAGGTAAGGTGGACAATATCAGTAGTGTTATTAAAAATGCTAGGAGTATTACAAATTTTATTTACAATCATGGTTGGTTGCTTGCCAAAATGAGGGAAACTTGTGGAGGTGACATAATAAGGCTCGATGCCACAAAGTTTGCAACCAACTATATAGCATTAGATAGCCTATTGAAAAACAAAACCGATTTGAAAAAAAGTTGTTTACAGGCGATGCATGGTTTCAGAATAAAATAAGTTACACACAAATTGGAAAAGAAATTGAATCACGTGTGTTGAACCATGCTTTTTGGGATTCGGTACAATCAGTGGTCAGTATATATGAACCAATGTATGTTGTTCTAAGGGTTGTTGACATAGAAGTGGTTCCCACAATGCCTTTTGTATATAATTCGTTCAACAATATGAAGGTCAAACTCTCAAAACTTAGGGGTAGAAACTGGGTGTTGAAGACTATATAGAATCGATGGGATAAAACATTATCTCACTTGCTACATGCAGCAGGTAAAGATACTTTTCTCACCTTTTTCCAATTTGAAATTTTAGTGCACTATTTTGTCTTTCTTAATATATTGTATTTTGTTTATACATGATAGCTTATTTTTTAAATTCGAGATATCAATATAAACATAAAGTGAGAGACAACACAAATCTGATTGATGTATTTCACAAAGTATATAATAGACTTTTTCCAAATAGCCCCAGGGTAGCTGATTTTGGAAACGAGGTTTGTACCTTCTCCCAACTGTTTTTTTAATCATGATTTGTGCATTAACTCATATATGCTTTTTTTTGTAGTTAACATACTTTAGAGATGAGAAAAGAAGCTTCTCGAACCGTGTTGTTGTTGCATCTCGTAATAAAATGGTTTCAGGTAATATTTTAAAGTTCACATTGAAGTTAAGAATTAATTGTGTGTGCTATATAAGTATAATAATCTTATAACTTCTCTACATGTTTATTTTGTAGCTGAATGGTGGACAATATATGGAACAAGCTCTCCTACCCTTCGAAAATTGGCAATCAAAGTATTATCACAAGCTGCTTCCTCTTCGGCATGTGAAAGAAATTGGAGCACATTCGCATTAATACACACAAAGCAATGCAACTGGCTAGCATACAATAAATTGCAACAATTGGTATACTGCTACTATAATATGAAGTTAAAAATAAGAGATATGGAAGTTGAGGCAGATAATGTAGCAGAAACCAACTACTTGGATTTGCTCGATGTTAGGACTGACCAAGGTGATGAAGAGTATGATCCACTTTATATGTGGATTCGACCAGCACACCTTGATGACGTTCAAGATTATCCAGATCCACAAGTTGCTATTGTTGCACAAGCTGAGGGTATTAATGTGGAACGTGTAATTCATGAAGAGGTAATTAGTAGTAGTTCAAGTAAGAGTGGTGGTGATCATTCAATGGATTCTTTTACATGAAATTTACGAGGCAACCACAACTCTTTCACTACTCATGAAATGTGGCAGTTTGATAAAGATGAACAAGAAGCACGTAATGAGTAATGATGATGATGATGCTGAAGGTGGTGGCCAAGTTGGGGAAAACATTGGAGACGAAGAGGAAGGACAATAACTTACCCTTTTCACTCATGCCACTGAAGAATCTCATTTCACTCATGCCACACAAGACTCTGATCATCGGCATCGAGCTGGTGGACCAGAAATTGGAGTAGTAGGTAAACCATTTATCCAAGAAGACATTATAATGTTCCATTTGATGAAGAGTCACTCATTTCAAGTATGGCGGAAATGAGTTTGGACACTTGGTATAGACAAGGACAATATGGCTATTACAGTAATCAATCAAATGACTATAGTAGGAATTATAGCTATAGTGAAGGAGGTGGACAATATAATAGGTTAATCTATTCATGGGGTCCTATGTTTAAATATCCATCTAAACCTGAATCTAAATCAGAAGAACCTTCTCAACCTTTATACTATCTTCATTCTTCAGAGCATCCTCATTTAGATGGAACATGGCTTGATGAAAGGTATCCTCCTATTGGTGCCATTGGAGTTGATGTTGATACCCATGCTTGGCATACTGCTAATTATGTTCGAAATTTTGAAGATAGAATGACTTGGGAGCAGTACTATCATTATCAGATCAATTATATTAATGCCAGTCTAACACCTTCAAGAGCATCATCTTTCTTTTAAATTATCAATATCGATGATGTAGTTGTATAATACAATTTTTTTTATCAATAAAAGATTTAAGTTCATATTTATTTTCCATATTCAATAGTATTTATTATTGTATTCATGCTTACATTTGGCTCAATTATTGATATATGTGCCAAAAGTAGTGATTTATAACTTAAATAAGCTTGTTTCGAAGTTATCGATATCGATATCAATATCAATATTTTACTCCTTGATAAATAGCCAAGTGAAAGATTATCAACTATCAAGTTGTCTCCTATCTCCCTTAGGTTAGTCCCTTATCTTCCTTTCAACTTTCTGCATATGCCACAAATTTCACTTATACTAAAGTTCCTAACTTTTAGTTCACTAACTCCTAAGTCATCAACTTTACTGTGCAATCTCTCAATCTGAATCTCATTTTGTTTTAGTTTACACAAGATTGCTCACACATTGCTCTCTCTTGCTGGATTTCCTAGGTTTTAGTTTACACAAAATTGCTCAAACATTGCTTTCTCAACAAAATTGTACACAGGAAAAATTTTGTTCCCTCAAGTCATAGCCTCTTTCAAAACTCATCACTTATCAAGAATTTCATTCATATTCTTGGTAGCAAGCCTTTCTGTTCTAAGATACAATAACATTCAAGCAACACTCATCCCTCATAATTTTTTTTTTTTTCATATTCACTTGTCTCTTGATTTTTAGAAAGCACACACGAGTGTCTAAAGGGAGAGGTGTGTACTAAAGTTCCCTCATAATTTATGTATGCGGATGAATGTTATGGATAAATGTTTTTTATTTTATAAGAGTTATAAAATGAATTAGACATTTAAAATCTATAACTCAGATAAACAGCATGCTCACTTAGGGTTAATCACTCAAAATCAACCTCCTTTAATAGTTGAATTAGGTCGATTTCTTGTAAAACTAAGTTTACAAAACTCACCCAGCAAGATCTTGTCTAAGGTTGGAGGTATTTAAGCTGACGTTTTACGGAACACCTGCTACCTGGAAATCGAGCTGGCATCTAAGTTGAGTTAGCCCAGTTTTATGAGCAGTCGTGAATGATTTGAGGTAATAAAGTGGTTTATCACCTAGACATCGTAGGGTAAAATCCAGTATAAATGTTATGCTCGAATTAATCACCTAGACTTCGGTTGTTTTTTAGTCGGAATATACCTAAGTAAAAGAATATCCAAAAATTTTGTAGAACACTTTAGTGATAGAGAAATAGTACATAATTATTTTTTAGCTCTCACGTCCATAAGAGTTCACACCGTAAGATTTATGCAGGGCTTCGTGTCTCTTTTACCGGGACTGCTCCATTCGGAAAGTGTTTGCATAAATCAAGAACAAGGTGAATAGGAGAAGTAGTTCCTAGTAAGTGGATGAAGGGTATGTGTCAACATGTCCTTCGGTCTCTTCCATTAGGTCACCCCATGAGATTCTTATGTTGCACCTGCTTGACGTTATTATTGGCGCCTATCCAATCAGAGGGTTTGTAACATGGGATTCGAAACACCGTGAACTCCAAAAATGGATAGGGTTTCTTAGGTCCATTTTCAGCATTGTCTTTCCCTTGAGAGCTTGTTTGATTCTGATCTATGAAATCTATAAATGGAGGGTCTACACTTACAGGATTTACTAAGTGTTAGTAAATTCTTGATTGAATTAACGATAACTAAATGCTAATGCAATAAGAGTTATTATGGTATTAGTGTTTAGTCAAGAATGTCTTGATTTAGTGATAGAGTGATTGACTACCCCTCGGTGGCTATTGTTCAGACTCACTAAAGTGTCATTGCAAATTTAATAATCTGGGTAGTTATTGAAAATTTGCTAAAATTGATTAGATTAAAATAATAGGGTTGATTAATTTACCAATAGAATTTGTTTATCATTTCAGCAATGACTAGTTCGATAATCCAACTACTAGCTTCTGAAAAACTTAATGAAGATAACTACGCCAAATGGAAATCAAACCTTAATACAATACTAGTAATTGATGATCTCCAATTCGTTTTAACAGAGGAGTGTCCTCAAGTTCCTAGCTCAATGGTAGACCGAAATGTTTGGGATGCTTATGACAGGTGGATAAGGGGCGAATGAAAAAGCTCGAGTCTACATTTTGGCCAGTATAACTGATATATTGTCCAAAAAGCATGAGAAAATTGTCATCGCCAAGGATATCATGTACTCGCTGCAGGTGATGTTTGGACAACCGTCTTCAACGGCCATGCACGATGCTTTAAAATACGTTTACAATTGTAGCATGAAAGAAGGAACCTTTGTTAGAGAAAATGTTCTTGACATGATCGTCCACTTTGACCAGGCAGAGGTAAATGGTGCTGTCATAAATGAGAAAAGCCAAGTCAGTTTCATCATGGAGTCTCTTCCGAAGAGTTACTTGCAATTCTGCACTAATGCCACGATGAACAAGTTTGAATACAACCTATCAACTCTTCTCAATGAGCTCCAAATTTACCAATCTTTATAAAGGTACAGAAGCAGAAGCACATGTTACTACTTCTTCAAAAATGTTCAAAAGAGGATCGTCCTCTAGAAGTAAATCTGGCCCTTATTCTTTCAAGAATAAGAGTATTCAGAAGAAGAAGAAAGGGAAAGGGAAAGATACAGCTTCTGCTGCAAATAAAGGCAAGTGAAAGGTTGTAGATAAAGGAAAGTGTTTTCATTGCAACCAGGATGGGTACTGGAAACAAGGTAATATGATTTACTGGTTATTGAAACATATTTAGTGGAAAATGATTTTTCAACCTGGATATTGGATTCATGAGCTACTAATCATGTTTGTTCTTATTTTAAGGAAACTAGTTCCTGAAAACAGCCTCAAATTGGTGAGATAACTCTCAGGGTTGGATCAGGGGAGCTCATCTCAGCCAAAGCAGTGGGAGATATGAAGTTGTTTTTTAGAGATAAATTAATTTTACTAGAAAATGTGCTATATGTTCCTAATTGTTGTAGGAATTTAATATCCATCTCTTGTTTCCCGGAACATTTGTATCAAGTATCTTTTGTGGTAAATGAAGCGTTCATTACAAAAAGAGATATTAATATCTATTTAGAAAATTTAGAAAACAACTTATACAAGTTAAAACCTACCAAAGTTAAAGCTATTTTTAATACTGAAATGTTCAGAACAGCTAAAACACAAAACAAAAGGCAACGAGTTTCTCAAGTACCTATCTTTGGAACTTAAGGCTTGGTCACATTAGTGTCAATAGGATTGGGAGATTGGTCAAGTGTGGACTCCTAAATCAGTTAGAAGACAACTCTTTACGTCCATGCGAATCATGTCTTGAGGGTAAGATGACCAAAAGATCTTAGAGCCAAAGAACCCTTAGAGCTTATACATTCAGATCTCTGTGGTCCAATGAATGTTAAGGCCTGAGGAGGGTATGAATATTTCATCAGCTTTATTGACGATTACTCAAGATATGGATACATTTACCTAATGCATCATAAGTCTAGTTCAAGGAGTACAAAGCTGAGGTTGAGAACCTACTAGGTAAAACCATTAAGACACTTCGATCAGATCGAGGTGGGGAGTACATGAACTTGAGATTCCAAGACTATTTGATAGAACATGGAATTAAGTCACAACTCTTTGCACTAGGTATACCTCAGCAAAATGGTGTATCTGAAAGGAGAAATAGAACCTTGTTGGACATGGTTCAATCGATGATGAGTTATGTTGAGTTTCCTAGTTCGTTTTGGGGATATGCAGTAGAGACTGCAATATACATTTTGAACAACGTTCCCTGCAAAAGTGTTTAAGAAAACTTTATGAGTTATGGAGAGGATGTCAAGGTACTTTGCATCACTTTAGGATTTGGGGATTCCCAGCACATGTGTTGGTGCAAAACCCAAAGAAATTAGAACACCGTTCGAAATTGTGCCTATTTGTAGGATATCCCAAAGAAATGAAAGGTGGTATGTTTTATGATCCTCAAGATAATAAGGTATTTGTATCGAAAAATGCTACATTCTTGGAGGAAGACCACATGAGAGATCATAAACCTCACAGTGAGCAAGTATTAAACGAGAATTCTAATGAAACTACAAAAAAATCAACAAGAGTTGTTGATTAAGGTGGTCCTTCAACAAGAGTTATTGATCAATCACATCCTTCTCAAGAGTTGAGAGAGCCTCGACGTAGTGGGAGGCTTACCCATCGTACCTGATGATGGGATAGAGGATCTATTTTCCTATAAACAGGCAATGAATGATGTAGACTGGGATCAGTGGATTAAAGCCATGGACCTCGAAATGGAGTCAATGTACTTCAATTCAGTCTAGGAACTTATAGATCAACCGGATGCTGTGAGACCTATTGGTTGTAAGTAGATCTACAAGAGGAAACGAGATCATGCTGGTGAGGTACATACCTTTAAGGCTTGAGTCATGGCAAAGGGTTATTCTCAGGTTGAAGGGGTGGACTATAAAGAAACCTTTTATCCTGTTGCCATGATAAAGTCGATTAGAATACTCTTATCTATTGCCACATATTATGACTATGAAATATGGCAAATGGATGTCAAGATTGCTTTTCTGAATAGCTGTTTTGAAGAGAGTATATATATGACTCAACTAGAGGGGTTTATTGAACAGGGTCCAAGAGCAAAAAGTTTGCAAGCTTAAAAAATCTATTTATGCGTTAAAACAAGCATCTAGATCCTAGAATATGAGGTTTGATGCTGCGATCAAATCTTATGGCTTTGAATAGAATATTGATGAACCTTGTTTCTACAAGAGGATCATTAACTCTACTGTAGCTTTCTTGGTGTTATATGTAGATGATATCCTTTTCATTAGAAATGAGGTAGGATTTCTAACTGACATAAAATAATGGCTATCGACCCAATTCGAAATGAAAGATTTGGGAGAGGCTCAGTTTGTTCTTGAAATCTAAATAGTTCGGAAGCGTAAGAACAAATCGTTAGCCATGTCTCAGGCATCACATATTGACAAGATGTTGTCTAGATATAAGATGCAAAATTCCAAACGAGGGTTATTACCCTTTAGACATGGGATTCATTTGTCTAAGGAACAGTGTCCTATGACACCTCAAGAGTTGAGGATATGTGACGTATTCCTTATGCATCAGTAGTTGGTAGTTTGATGTATGTTGTTAAGAATATCTTCAAGTATCTTATGAGAACGAGGGACTATGTGCTTGTGTATGGAAGTAAGGATTTGATTCTTACGGGATACACTAACTCAAATTTTTAGACCAATATAGATTCTAGGAAATCTACTTCGTGATCCGTGTTCAATCTAAATGGATGAGCCATAGTTTGGAGGAGTATTAAGCAAAGCTGTATTGCAGACTCCAACATTGAAGCTAAGTATGTAGCTGCTTGTGAAGCAGCAAATATTACTGATCCATTTACGAAGGCCCTCTAGGCTAAAGTGTTTGAGGGTCATCTACAATGTCTTGGACTAAGAGTTTTATAATCCAGGGAAAGTGGGAGAAAATCTTGGGTGAGATGCCCTAGTTTATTGTATTTATTGTTTTCTCTCTCTTGACTCAACAACATTTTGTACACCACTGAAGTTTTAGTCTAAGTGGGAGTTTGTTGGGTTTTATGTCCTAAAACTCGTGGTATGTAAACGTTATGAACATATTCTATTTTCAATAAGGTAGTTATTGAAGTTATTCAGTAAATTTGTTATTGAATAAGTAAATTTATATGCATAACTCTATAAATCCAATACACTAAGAACCCATGGCTATAGTATGAATACTTGGACTTTATGTGGAGACATAAAAATCGATCAAGTTCGAGTTAATAGCCAAAATGGTCTATAGTATATGGATTTGGCTGGGTACCTTATCCTGGGGATGCTATAGAACGCAGCTCACTTTGTATATGATACAAACGATGTGATCCTGAATCGTTCATGTGAAGACATGCGAGTAGGTGCGTTCTATGCAAAGAGTTTGCATAAGACCGGACCATTAAATAGTCACTATTTCTTTATAACATCGTTTACTGATAAACACTTACTTATTTCATAATTGATGACCTAGGTAACTCAATCTTAATCTTGAGCTAACTATGAACTCCTGTTTCTTCTGGATTATCCTTAGATCTACATGGGTGAGAGAGGTTCATCATCGCCTACTCAATAGGCCTCACATTTCATGGTTAAGACCGGTAGATAGTTGGGGACATGGTCGTGCAAGATAAAATTCACTCCTACCTGACTTTAGGGATAATAGAGAGGTTGTTTCCTTAAGTTATGATTCTAGGTCTTGAACAAGGGGCCCCACCCTTTCATTGGCCAGAGAGGGACTCGGTTAGGCTGTAGAACCACAAATAAATTGTTCATTAGAGGGTCAGTGGTACTTAAGGAGCAAGAAGTAATCCAGGGGTAAACGATAATTTTGACCTAGCTGAGATTACGAACAACCTGTGAAGGGTCGACTTACTAATCATGGTTATATGAAGTGGACAGAAATATATCTATAATGAGGAGAGTGCAGCTACGGGCTGTAGTCGACTGACCCGTTAATTAACGAATGTTGGTTAGCTAGGTTAAAGAGTTTAACCGGTTAATCTCGGATTTTTGGAGCTCATGATCTATAGGCACATTAGGTCCATCGGCTAGCTCACATCGGATAAAACCTTAGAACAGTGAGGTGAATGGATTTGAAACGTTCAAATTTGATTAAGGGAGTGAGCATTAAATATGTTTGATATATTTAACGTCTAAATGTTTAATTGCGAATTAAAC
>JAOANK020000084.1:2474398-2491160 GCA_026257165.2 Telfairia occidentalis
TTCTAGCTTTTCACATCCTTAACCTTATAAATTCTTATTAATTAAGGTTAATTATTAAAAATTAAAAACAACATGCTTAATAAATTCAAAGGGCATAATAGTCTAAAGATATTTTTTAAATAAAAAAAATAATGCATACTAATTATAAAAAGAATAGTAATAAAAAAACAAATCAAAGGCCCGAGCTATACAACCATTCCTTAAAATAAATTTGCTCACTTGATAATTGCTAGACAAACCATATATTATTCAATTTCATCAAAGTTGAATTGAAATTTCTAATGGACATATATTTGAGATATGCATCTCTTGCAACTAGAATAATGTGCCACCAAAATCTTAAAATATTTTTAAGATTGTAGAAACTTCAAAAACTTGAGAGAACTAAAAATAAAGAGAAAATATAATTAAACTTTTAAGTATTATTGAAGAAAACTTATTTCTATAGTAGTAAAGAATGAAAAGTTACAAAAAGTGTTAAAATTCTATAACTCTTGAATTATATTATTATGGAATATAATTAAAGAAAAAAATATTAAAATTGTTAGAATTTTTTTTTTTTTTTTGCATTCTAACCTTTCAGAATTATATACATTTATTATTATTATAATTATTATTAATTAATTAATTAAAAGAAAAAAAAATCTCTTTTTAGTTATAGGAAAAAAATTTTGCATTCCAACTTTAAATTCTATACATTTATTAAGGTTGATAATTAAGTATTAATTAACTAATTTATTATTTATAATTAATTAATAATAACATATTTTGTAAATTAAAAATTAAAGAAAGGAAATATGTCTCCAAAAATATTTTTTCAACATTCTCACTTTTTAATATATAGGTATAGAACATATTATATAATTATCAAGTTATATCCTAAAAATGATTGAATGTGCATCAACATTTATTATATCATAACAAATAAATTAGATTAAATTACAAGTTTAGTCACTAAACTTTAAAAGTATTTCATAAGTTTTATAACTTTCAATTTTGTATTTAATAAGTCTCTCGCTTATTCAATATTTTTAAAATTAATAGATCTATTAAACATAAAATTAAATTTTGGGATTTTTAGGATCCTAAATTTTTAATTTTGTGTCTAATAAGTTTATAAATTTTATAAGAGACTTATTAGATCAATAATCTATTCAATACAAAATTGAAAGTTCAAAAATTTATTGAACACAAAAATGAAAGATTAAGAACTAATTAAACGCTTTTTTAAGTTTAGAGATCTGGAAGAACCTATTCGACACAAGCTTGAAAATTCAGAGATTAAATTAACTTGTAATTTAACTTTTAAAATATGACACAATATATTTAGATATGTTTTTTAATATTATAATTTTAAAAACTAATTACAAAAATATTATAATTTTCAAACTAATTCTAAAAATAATGTACTTTTATATGAGTTTCTTCCAGATACGACTTGTTTGAAGAGACTGATCTTTCCACGTGTCAAAATAAATTTACCACATCTATCATTATCTCTTTAAAATATAAATTATGTCAATAATTATGAAACGTCTGCATTGGCACGGTGGCAAACCTTCAGGACATTTTGCTCTATCATTATCTCTTTAAAAAGTACAATATTTTTTTAATTAATTTGAAAACTATAATATTTTTAAATTAGTTTTTAAAACTACAATATTAAAAAAAATCCCAATATATTTCTCCAAAACCCGACAATAGAACATATCTTAATTAAAAAACAGGTAACACAACAACTACATATTTAATTGAATACGCAAATCGTTTTATTGAATCAAAACAAATAAATATATAATGCAAAATATGTTGAAGTTGTATTTAGTTTGATGATAAAACACTAACAAAAACCCAACAATAGAGCATGCTCTAACTAAAAAATGGGTAAAAAAATATCATGTCTTAATAATCCAAACAAAAAGGTTTGGATTTCACCAACAAAATAACAAGAATTTCAGCAGCAAAAATGAGGGGTTGGAAAAGAAAAAGACAGTAGAGTTATGATACTAAAGAAATGAGAGTTGTCCTATTTTGTTCTGAATAAGTAAAGCTTTATTCAGTCAAGCAACATTCCATTACAAAGATTATGACATCTTGCCAAAGCAATTTAGTCAAAAGCACAAATGTCAATTTTCTGATTCCACATACAACAGATAAACAACAAGAGCAATGCTTTCCCTTTACATTCTCTACTGCTACACATCTCTTTTACTCATCAGTTCTGAATTCCATTTCATAAATGTTATTATACAAACCACAATAGTAGTTACCAATTATGTGTGTTAGCCTTCTCGCCTTGGACTCCGGATGCAGGCATCGCCGCCATCGGAATGCTGCACCCACAAACTTCGACTCCTTTCTCCGTTTTCCCACGTCTGTTGCCTCACACTCCTGTCGTTTGTATCCCCCCCATCGGAGAATTGAGCCCATACACTTCGACTCTTTCCTCCTCCGCTAAGCTCTTCATCCTCGCACCCGGCAACGGTCTTTAGAAGTTCTGACTGCAGCAACGGGCAGTTTTCTTTGAGAAACTCGAAGCCATCAGATTGCATTACGGCTGCATCAAACCTTAGTACGTTCAGAAATTATGAACAAAAAGTAGTAGACATCCAAAAGAAACAAGAAAAATGAAATCTCTAAATAATGCATCTTAGGACTCGTAATTTGTCATAGCACAGCCAGAATAGCATCCACAATCTTTCTTATTTTCTTTAATGATATTCGAGAATGTTCTGACCAACTTCCGTGCACCTCGACTAATTTCATTGGATTTCGAGACAACGGCCTGAAAACTCTCCTAAAGACTCCACTATCTTAACATTCACGAACATAACAGAAAGAACATATTTTCTTTCATTTTTTCCATCAGAGCTTGGTTTCTTATAAAAAAAAAAGAGAGAGAACATATTACAGCCCTAATGCCTAAACTCTCCCAAGACTCTCTCGCCAAGAAACCACCTCCTCACTCTTGATATTCCCTATTTATCGTGAGCGCCTAACCGATACCCCTATTTACATAAAGTCAACAATCATATGATAGCCATGTAACCATCCGGACTTGCAATTCTTCCTAATAGACTGGGTGGTGCCTGTCATATTTCCTCTCGGAAAATAGTTTATCCACAAGTCAAACTCTAACAAAAAAGGTTCCTAATCTCTTGAGATTCTTATTCCAATTATGAAGCAAATATTCGACAGTAATCTTTGGTTTCCTTAAAATAAAAGAAAATTTTAGGCAGATGACATTTTATCCAAAAATCCAATCTTCAGTACGAATCATGTATTATTAACAGATTACAAGAGAATAGTAAAGCGCAAACAATAACAATTGGGGTTTCATCCATCAAGCAAACCATCTATAGCATTTTATTCAAGAAGATGCACACCAACAATCACTGAGTATCTTCGACCGATTGTAAGATGTGAAGAAAAAACGGCCGGGCACACTGGCGCAATCCTAATTAGTAAAGAAAAATGTCTCCGATGTCACCTAAAAGACAAATATTCAGCAGACTGATTGATTTACAGAAACAAATGCTCAGCAGACACAAATTTCAGCTAATACCACCGGAATATATGTATTTCAGGCATGTTAAATGTAAGAAAGATTACCGGAAAGCACAATGTTATAATTCTACTCCATGTTATGGAATATGCATAGCTGTTGAAATTGCTATCCATAGAATGGTAATTCTTCAATGAAAATCATCCAAAAACATACCAACTAGATTTTCAGCAGCAAATTTTAGGCAAACAGACTTCAAATCAGCAGCGTGATAGAGGTCAGCAAGGGCCAGAATGTGGGATACAGAGTTCACAGATATGTCCTTGCAGAGAACAGATTCACACATCAATCTAAGTCTGGGCAAATCATATTTATCAGCAGCAGCTAACAATTTTGCAGGTAATGAATCAGATAGAGCCGGAACTGAAGACGAACTTGCTTCCAAGAACTCATCATCTTCAGGGAGAGTGTCCCTATAAATGAAATGCAGCAAAGCCTGCTCAGATGAAATGCAAGAACTGTCAGCAGATGGAAAGAAGCACGTCGGATCTGCTACAAGTTAAGAAGATTAAATATTGAAAGCACCTTAAAAACCCTAGGTTCCATTTCTGTTATAAGAATTTCATCATTATCCTCTTCCATCATGTTGACAAAATCATTCTCGAAAACAGGGGAACGAGCAGCCAATACTAGCTTGTGAGCACGGAACTTTTCCCCAGACACATTGAAAGTGACATCTGAACCCTCCTCATTTTCCAGCAATGTGCCAAAATGAGCTCCAATATCAGACTCAGGGACATGAATGGAGTGTAGTCTTGAACTGTCTATTCCAGACACAACAACACCAACAGTGCAATTTATTTTCAAGCAATCATCCTTAAGGAAAACCGATGTTTCAAGTGAAGTCCTTCGGAAGAAGCGCTTGTAGCCCCTAAAACCAAAGGAAATAATACAATAATTAATAATAAAAACTACATAAACCATAAAACAAACTTGCATACAATTCCAATTGGTGAATGGACCCCTTCAGAAAAAAGGACAAAGTGAAAAGTAAGCCTTTTCACATTCACAAAACCTTTAGGGGTTGTTTGACCCATGGGGTAGGGTGAGGGTGGGGTGAGCTTATGTTTGGTCCATGAGGTTATTTTGGAGGGGTAACAAAATTCTAGCCCATGGTGTAAAAACCTAAACCTCGCTCAAGTGGGTCCCACCAAATCTAAACCATCTTATTTCTTTCCTTCATTCCCCCTTCTTTCTTTCTCCTTTCCCTTATTCTACATTTTCTAATTTCAATTATTATTTAACATATTAATTTTAAAAAAGAAATAAAAACAAAAATTTTAACCATATAAATTTTTCAAATAATAATTTTAGCATTTATTTAAAAAATTACAAATTATATAACATTGGATTAGATATAATATTATTGTTCAAATTGATATTATAATATAACCTCAAAAATTACTCTTATAATATAAATTATAAGACTTCCTATAAAACAATAAATATTTGGGTTTATATTATTATTTATTTAAATTTTACTTTAATTCTATTTTATATCGATTTTATGTTTTTTTTTAGTTCTTTCTAGTAAACCTAAAACAATATAGAAAACCAGCTCATATAATTTCAAAAATAATTTTTGTTCATAATTTTTAATTACGATTTCGAGAATATTTTTAATTTAATTTGCTTTATTTTAATTTTATAACATAAGTGTTATTTTAATTCTAATAAACACAATGGAAGTACTCGAGTATAAACTATTATTATTAAGTGTAAGTTTGAAATTTTAAAATTATATAAATGACAAATGCATCTAAAATTAATTCCTAATTATCTAACATTTTAATATAGTGGAGTTAAAAACAAATTATATAATTGATTATTTTTTTATCCAAATTATATAATTGATTATTAAATATTAGTAACATTATTGAAATTATCAATTGAATAATCGAAGTAAAATTATTTAAAAATAAATTTCCAACATCTTACCTTTAAATATAAAATGATTAGAAATTATAATATGTTATCCATACAAATAAAAAATGATAAATTAATATCATTTTGTTAAAATAAATATTTTTGGGTAAAATTACAAATATAGCATAATATTTTAATTTTGGCTTTATTTAAATAAAGTTGTATAGTAAGAAAATATTTATTATGATCCAAAATGAATATTCTGTCGACCATTTTTTTATTTTCATGACTACCAAATATCTTTTGTTGTTAAATATTTTTTTCGAACATATGATATTAATATTAAACTTTTTATTAAATTATTGTTAACGATTTGTTTAAGTTTTAATTTTAATTTATGTCGTGATTCAATCAGAGAAAATTATGATTAAAAAATACATAACTTAAGAAATACCAAATTTAAAGTGGTTGGATTAATTGCCTCCTACAAAATTGTCTAAAAAATTTACATTATATCAAGGTTGAAGAGTTCACTGAACAAAAGAGAGAAAAAATAGCTAAAAACAAAATCAGACTATCCAAACTCAGGCTACACAAACCTGCACCCTAAACTCAGGCTACACAAACATGCACCCTAAATACAGGCTAATCAAACCCAGGCTACATAACTCCTTCTGATTTACCCCAGGCTACACAAACCCAGGCTTCAGAAGTCGAACCCGTGGGCCAAACGCCCCCTTAATATATTTATGCCACCTCAAACTTTGATTTTAGACTTCAGACTACAAAGAACATGCATTTTATCATATATCTAATGGCAAGACAAGCATTAAGTGCACAAGAAAACATGTGGAAGGTTAAACACTAGTTAATTTACTTTGCTTTAACATGGTCAAGGGCTGAAAACGTAAACGAGAAGCTATTAATAGTTCAAGTTCATATGTTAGGATTCACCACTATCAATTTGTCACCATAATGTTTGGCAGCACATAGAGCAAAAACATCAGAGAATCACTTAGGCATTTGGTAGTCTCTTTGGTCAATGATAAGAGAGTTCTTGTATAACCAATAGAACTATGAAGCAAGGCCACTCTATGGTAATGTTTACGTGTCCAACACAGATCGGACCCTACGACACTTATTGGATATAGACAGGATACTTATTAAGCACAATAAACACTTATCGAGTTATCATACAGATGTTGAACAAAATTGGATACATGTTTGAACACATGTCAAATACTTGTTAAGCATAATTGAATCCAGTCAGCCATCTCACTGCCAGAGAAGTTTGTCCTCCATCTAATAATAATCCAGCCACCTCCAGAAAGATTTCTTCACAATCCACTCTTTGAGCTCAATTACATTATAGATGGAGAGAAACATATTTAAAATGATGCGGAAGAGCTAAGGGTCTTTCCAAAAAAAAAAAGAACCTTATTGCCTGTACCACAACTACGAACTAGAAAAAATCTCCTATCAAATTTGCAATTAGAGAAGAAATTCCAGGGGCACCTTCCATTGGACTTGGCCTTCCTCATGAACCAGCTCTTATACTCAATCTCATAAATGCTAACCATGGTTGAAAATCACAGGAGTCCCATAAAAAAAATTGTACATACACATGCCTGTGAAAGGGCTCTGCCTTTATTCTAGAAGACAGGATTCAAGAGAGCTCCATCCAGCAAAATCAAAAACTAATAAGATAGAACTAGTGTCTGACATATGTCCATTGTGCCAACAAGTGTCTAATACGTGTCCAACAAGTGCCAAAAGTATTGGAGTGTCAGACATAGACACCTTTCCTAAACTAAAGCACTTGTGCTTCCTAGGTTAGAGCTTTGAGTTTAGAAGCCCCTCTCTTGATTTTGAAATATAAGAATGGGCTCAATACTCCCTTTGATTGAAAATCGTCAACCTAATGATATGAAGTTTTTCTATCAACCTAGTAATATAAAGATAATTAATTGTGTAGTCTTGATGCTTTTGGTCCTACTTCTTGCCCCTCCTTGTTCAACCACGTCATTCATTAGACTCAAGCTCTTCAAGAGTAATTTGACACACCTAAATGATTAACAATAGATTTTCTAAAAAAATCTTATAAAGAAATATCCTTAAAAACCCCATTTTCTTTTTCTTTAATGAAAAATTAGTTTTCATTAAGAAAAATGAAATAATATAAAAATACAAAAGGAGCATCAGACAAAAAGCAAAGTGATCACAGAAACAAACGGTTACAAAGAAGAACTCCAATTGTTAAGACTTGACTGGAGAATGAGAGATAGAGGATAATTACAAAAAAGTATAGGCTGTAGGAAGCAAAATTGAGATTTTGAACCTAGCTAAGGCCCAAAAGCGATAATTTCTTAAACTTTTCATTATCTCATTATTCATGATACTATCCTGTGTTCACACTTAATAAGTTATTTAAATCTTTCTTTGAGAAACAGAGATGAGAAATAATAAACCTAGCTTTGTGATTCGGTAGATAATTTAGCACACAGACTGTAGGGTATGTAATAAAGTACATTCCATGGGTCACCATCAATTATCCCAAATGTTAATCAGGAGTGATATAGAGTCCATCATTGTGATTTGATGACTTCAGTATGTGTCAGAATAATAATAATTGTTGAAAGAACACCCTTGCTCCATTTAGCTATCAATTGTGAGATAAAAGGAAGAAATCCTCATCCATATATTCCCAATCAAAAAATCTAAAACATCCATTTCATATTTGTTAACCGTGCTCTCAAGACATCAAAATGAAAGACAATTAAACGAACACCGTGCAACTAACCGTGACTCATGGTTCAAAATCATCCACAACCAACAAAAAGGAGAAAATTGAAGCATTGAGAAATGGAAATCTTACCACATGCTACCTCTGTACTTGAGCGTATAAGGCCCACTCTCGAGCGAGCGATCGAAATGACTATGCACCTTGTGCTTTCCATCACCACTCTGGTCCACCAAAGTCAGCTCAAACAAGGCACGCACGTCAGTGCCCTCGCTGGCCAGGGCAATGAACACTGACACATAAGCGGAATTATCCTCAGGATTCTTGCCGTCAGGATAGAAGTAAATGGCCCACTGGTAGCCTCCGACGGTAAAATTCTCGCTGGCAATATGCTTTCCCACCCCGATCCCCTTGGCCAGAGAATAACCCTTGATCACAAAGTTATGGGAGCCATTAATAGTCTCGGTAACAGACCGGGAGCTCGTCGGAGAAGCTAAGGGGCTCTTGTTAGGCGAGTACATCTTGTTTATGGCAGCGAAAATGAGACGCTCATGGGATTTAACGTGGAATTGAAACCCTAGGTCGAGACATGAAAACTGGAAAAAGATGACAAAAACCAAATATCTGAAAAGGCTGCGAATTGGGATGGAGTTGTGTGATGGAATGTTTCTGCCGGAGATTTTACAGAAAGAAACTGAAAAATGGAAGATTTGGGTGAGGAAGAAGGATTTGATTCCGTGGAAAATGACTAATCGCCTCTCTTTCAATCTTCACTCGCCTCTCTCTCTCTCTCTCTCTCTCTCTCTCTAGCAATGGGAGGAAGTTTATACAAAAGGAAAAGGAAAACAAAGAGTTCATTTTTTTAGTACATATTGGCTTTTATAAATATCAATAAAAATTACAAATTTGGTCTCCATAATTTGGGTAAAGTAAGAATTTGGTTTCTATCATTTTTGAAAGGTTTAGAAGATTCAATTTAGTTTTTATGATTTTTACTTATTTTCAATTTAGTCTATATGGTTTGAATTTAGTTTTAATTTAATCTCTATGGTTTTAAAAGTTTCGATTTGATTCCTATGATTTGATCAAACTTAAAAAATCGTCCTAATCATAATGACATTTTTTCCACTTAACGGTTTTTTATCTAGGTAACTATGTTAATTTATTTACAACAACAAAAAAAACCTAAGTTAGTTTACGATATTAGCGTTTAGAGCATGGTAAAAATAAAAATATATATATGTGAATTTTTAGGCTAAATTTTATAAAATATCTCTTAAGTTTGTAGTTTATGTAAAAAATATTCTTATACTTTCAAAAGTTTCAATACTATCTTTGAACTTTGTTAAACGTTTCAAAACTACCTTTTAACTAAAACTCTGTTAAAAACTTAACTGAAAATTGAGGTGCCTGCCAATAGGGCGTCCTACGTGGAAGATGACATGGTCTCACTTAAAAATCGATTTATAAAGAAAAAAAAAATTAAGTGCAGGGTTTTTTCCCCTGCTTCTTCAACGCAAACGTAAACTTCTTATTCACATTTAATATTTTTTATTTTATAAATCAATGGTTTGCCTCAATTTTTAAGTGAGGTCACGTCATCTTCTACATATAGACACTTTACCTTGTTGGCAGCCACCTCAATTTTATGTTAAGATTTTAACAAAGTTTTAGTTAAATAATAGTTTTGAAACTTTTAGCAAAATTCAATGATAGTATTAAAACTTTTAAAAGTTTAAGGGTATTTTATATAATTTAGCCAATTTTTCAAGTGGATAAAACATAAAATTAAATAATGACTTTTGAGATTTAACCAAGTTGAAACTAAATAAGGACCACATTTAAACTCTTAAAACTGTATGGATCAAGTTCAAACTCTACCTAAATCAGTGACTAAATGTGTAATTGAATCATTAACAAATTGAGCAAAATAACAAGTTTAGTTCATAAACTTTTAAAATTGTGTCTAATATGTTCTTAAACTCTTAAAAAATGTTTAATAGTTACCTAAACTTTTAATTTTGTGTCTTAAAGGTCTCTAACTTTCTTCGGACATTTTTTAAAGGGTAAAATACATTTTTGGTCCCTAAGTTTGAGAGTAAGTTTCAATTTGGTCGCTAAATTTCAAAATCTGATAGTTTAGTCTCTAACCTTTAGAAAATTGTTCTAAAAGGTCCCTAAAGTCAAACTATCACTCATAAAATGTTTTTTATTTTATTAAAATTTTAATTTAGCCACGTCATTTAAAATTAACACATCACTATATTACTTAGTCTCTCAAACTTTCACGTTAACATTTCATAAGTGATAGTTTGATTTCAGGGACTTTTTAGAACCATTTTTTAAAGGTTAGTGACTAAACTGTCATATTTTGAAACTCAATGACTAATTAGAAACCTACCTTCAAACGCAGGCACCAAAAATGTCTTTTACCCCTGTTTAAATTTACAAAATTGTTAGACACCTCCAAAAATAGAAATTTAAGAGACTTATAATCTTGAAAGTTGAATATTAAACTCGTAATTTAACCAAAATTTTATATGAATTATTGCTAGAAATAGAAATTTTACATAAAATAATAATTGTTGGAAAGAGTAAACTCTAATTGTTGTATTAAAATAAAAAATATATATTGACTTAGTTGTTTTCAGTAAAATGATGCATTTGTGAGAAAAGAATAAAGAAGTAACTGTTGAAACACAATCAAACCGAATTTATTCTTACAATTCTCAAATAGCTTTAGAATTTTCCAAATTAATATCACTTTTTGTTTGTTGAATCAATTTATTGAATATTTTATCAATATTATGTATATTTAATCAACAACGTATCAAATCATACCACATTTGCATTTCATTAATTAATTTTAGTAGCAATGACTAATGACAAGCATAGTTTTAATCATGCATAAAAATTTGAATATTTATTCACCCTCAAATTGAGTTTAAAAATTTATTTCAATTAATAGAATATATTAGCTGAGAGACCCCAAAAAAAAAAAAATCGAATCTTAGCTGGCATTGAAATTCAAGTTCCTTACATTTACACATCTTTCTTGTCACATCCCATAAAAAATCAAAATGTATCCACAAAAAATAATAATAATCTACTAGAAATTCTGGACATTGAAATGATAGAGATGTTACAAATTACAAAAGAATAGAGATTATTAGACTATTTTTGGAAATGACATGACTGTCCTAAAAAAAACATTAATAAAAAAAAAGAGAGCCAACAGAAGAGACATACCAAGCCACAGCGCCATCCATCCCCAAATATTCAGACAGTACAGAAAACTCAACTTGGAAGGTATATAATAACTTCAATCTCTATGCCTAAAAACAATGAAGTAATAACATCATCAGTGTGTGTGTAGAGGTGTCGAACACATCCTGCCTCGTCCCGTGTCGAGCGGAGTCGTACATTGTGTTGAATCATGGATCATCTCATATCATATAAAAAGCTGGGTTACAGACAGTCGAATCCTGGTGTGCCTCAATTGCATGTCATGTCGAATTCAACAAACACGATGATGGATAAATCGTTTGACACATGCTATGACATAATTGTGTCGGGTCAAGTTGACGTTTCACAAGCCAGGATTGCGGATTTGCAAGCTGACCTAATCTATGAGACACCTCTAGCAGTTAGACTTGTGGTTCGGTTCGGAAAATTCGCCAAAGTTGCTCGTTCCAACCAACACAATCAAATGTCCTAAGAGAACCTAATAATCTAAATCCTATCCTTATCCATGTTAGCAACTTGAAAGATACAGATAGCTGGTCTTACCAGTTTAAAAAGCTGAACTTACTGCCACTACCAACAACATTCTCGTTGGTTGAATCAGATTCACTTCCAACAGTTTCATCTGAACTATCACTTGGGAGCAGTTGAATCCTATCAGCGTGCTCCATGATCCAATCTGTGAATTCAGGGGATGAAGCCCACTCTGCCAATGCTTGTCGGGTCGAATCTCTAGTGAAATCATCCCAGGCTTTCTTTGTAAACTTTTTTCGATTACGCGTCTTGTGGAAGGTCGAGTAGTAGTCCCGATTTTCCACCCCAGGGGACGGTGAAATCACCCCTGCAAGTAACACACCAGATAATGAAAATGATAAGACAGTCAATAATTAAACAGCTAAAGGGAATCAGAAATCAATAAATCAAACAGCCAACAGAAAACAGCACCTTTGACGGGTGAATTAGACCAGGCCGGGCTGTAGCTATCAGAAGTTCTCCATTTCCTATCTTGAGGGCTTGATCGGCTAAGGAATTCAGTACGAGTCCTATTCCCAACAATTTGCCTGTTCTGCCGCTGCCAAGGGCTACCAGAACCATAATATGATTGGTCCCTGACAAAAATATATATAACTATAAGAAACCATATATTCAGAACGAACACACACAAACACACATACAAAGGAAAGACAACCTAGAGGCCCGGTAGAGGGAACCCAGCCAAGGGCAACTAATACAAGGGTATAAATAGATAAGGTTTAGGGTATAACTAAAGCAGAGGATTCACTTACTTGACCTGTTCTTTAAGGAGGTAATAAGAAGCCAATGTTATTGCTAAGATAAAAAGTACAAAAGGGAGATGAAATGTATCCCAAGACCCAGTAAACATGCTTATTTTACATAACATTTAGGATGAAAAATGATTCCCAATCTAACCATAGAAACTTAAAAAGGGTCTAATATGCATTCTTCAAGATGAAGATGAAAAATCCCCTTATCAAATGTCCATATTCAACATTTAAACAAGTCAAAACTTTTAATTGACATAGATGCAGCAGAGCACAAAAATGACTAGTATTGCTGCAAAAAAAGAATAATTCGCTGATTGAAAAACATCTGCTTCAAACATGTTAAGGAAGTAGTAAGGGAAGTAGTATTACTCACAAAGTCACACTGAACCACACCACTTCAGAAAATAGATAGAAGAGCAAATGACTTACATTGTAACACGCTGCTTCAGAGAAGAGATAAGATAGCAGACGGCCCAACAACAAACCAAGGCGCCAAGTGCTAAAGGAGCATCAGGGGTACTCTGAGATAAATGAACCACAGAACAGTTCAGCAGTTGACTATAACTTAAATACTTTATTGAACACAAGGACGCAATTCTACAACCCATAGAACAAATCCTGTTTAAACGTTGTGACTATAACTTAAATGCTTCAAAGATTAAAAAAACTTCAAAGGAACTTGGAAAAAACTACTCTCAACTGGAACTGATAAAAGGTATACAATCATAACAAAACATTTGGAAAGGGTACAACAAGAACTCAACTTCGTGATGATTACCCTTCTTCCTTCTGTAATTTTTTCAGGTTAATGAAATTCTTAATTCAAAGTTTAGAAATGGCACACATTCAAAACACAGAAGTATTGACAAACCTGAACGATAGACGTGGTTCCAATAATACGCATTGCCCATTTTACAAACTGGGCCACACCAACATCAACATTCCCATCCTTGGAAATCACAAACTTCCTGACAATCCAGTAACCCAAGGCAGCTCCAGAAAGGACAATTCCCAGAAGTAAAAAGATTGCAACCTGTAAGCATATGAGAAAGACGGATCAAAAATTAGCACACTGCACATACATCAATAGAAAAGAAATATGATTGGAATTATAGGTCACTAATCATAGATTTTTTTTATATAACCATAAGTGTTCATGCCATCTTATGTGCACCTCGACTATTCTCATAAGGTAATCACCCAATCCTACTCATTTGGTTGGCAAGAAAACTTGTAGGTCATTACACTCTTAGATTTAATTAACAGTTCCCATTCTTTTGCGTGTAGCAGCATTTCATTCATCTTAATGCTAGTTCCATTTACTCATGCATATGATTGGTTAGAAATAAGGCTCTTCCCTTCTTTTTCCCCTATAGAAATGAATAGATGTCCCTCTCAATAAAAATAAGCACCAACACAAGTTTCACATATTTTCTTTGCTATATAATACTATAGGTTCCAAACACCACAAGATCGTAAGGGAAAAATAATAACAAGTGAGAGAGCAGTAGCATAAAAGAAAACAAAAACAATAAGCTTATCCAAATATGATGTGACAAACTCCAATAGATTGTAAGCATGCACTCTAGGAGGAAAAGTTGAGAATCTCATTATATACGGTAAAAAGTAAAAGCAAGGGAAGCTTAGACTTACAGGATTATGCATCTCTTCTTTCAGTCCAAAACTGAGAAGAATGGAATTTACCAATATTGCAAAGTGGTGAACAAGATAGGATCCTGCTCCAAGCTGGAAAAGACAATGAGGCAACTTTCAAGGAATGCTTAGTTGAAACAAGTAAAGGCACAAATCCCAATGCTATACTCACCACCGATCCATATACAGTGAGATAAAAGGCATTCTTCCTTCCAGTTGGCAACAATTTCATTCCCTGCATAATTAACAAGCCATTAGGGGAAGAAAATCTTGTAAATAAGATACTGGCATGAAAGGTTCATCAACCATCAAATTGACAAACATATGGAATGGCCTCAAATTTGTTCATAAATAAAACCTATGAATACTTGCTTGTGAACTTTGCATAACCCAAATCTTGTTGGGTTTGAAATTGTCCACTAACTCTTTCCAGTCCACATGTAATTACTAATTGTGACCCCTTATTTTTAAAAATAAATCTCTACCATATTGTTTTATGTCTTAAAATTCCTCAATCAAACTTCTTAATTACGTTACATAAGGTTACTAGATAAATTACATCATGACAAATTTTCAAGGTCAAACCAAAGGATTTAAAACCATTTTCTAAACATCATGACAAATTTTTCATTTAATCATTTGGTTTAAGCTTGAAAAATTGTGGTAAGGAGTACACATTACAAAAATAATAGATAACTTACAATATGATATTTTGTAGTAATAAACTCATGTTAATGACAAATTGACATGGGATTAATTAGGTGAATAATTGTAATTTATTCATTGTTTAATATACTTGATAGGAATTCGGATTAGTGATCGGGTTAACTTATCTTCTGTAAGTGTTAATCATAAGCTAAACTAAACTTGAGATAACCTGCTAATTTCTTTCAAGCATGATTAAGATCTACCTAACAAAACACAAGAAAATTAAGAATTTAAGGCCACGTGACCACTTGTTGCACCAACCCCACCTCAAATTCCCATAAAAAAATTTAAAGCATACAACAAAACACTTAAACAAACAACTGGCATATGCTAGGTCCTTGAAAAATTATTGTTAATCTTTAGTACCTGAAAAAGAATAATTAAGACTACGAGGAAAATTCCAATAGCCATCGAACTGCTGTAATAAAAAGGAACCCAGCTGCTGACCACCGGAGCTAGCAGAAGCAACATAAACCCCAACGCTAGACAGAATAGGCGCCACTGTTGAAAATCTGCACGAAATTGAAATATAAATTAACATACAAGTAGAATAACTTAAGACTAAGAAAACTCAACCACCAATGTGATAAACACCTTCTTCAATGGCAATTGTGACAGGACCACTTAGAGGCATGGGATTAATAACTTTAACATCAACATATCTGACTTCATAAGGAGACATGGTGGAGCTCCATAATCCCTTTTGAACAGTTTTCCATTCACCGTCTTCACACTGACACAATCCAAGTGAATGGTTCCTGCAGAGTTCACAGTGAGAAGCATTAGAAATGTTGTCTAGAAAAAGCTTTTGCAGACAAGAAAAGAACTCCAATTCTTCACTTGTAGTTACACTAGTATTCAATGTTTCATAAAGACTATGAAGCTCATCCCTTGAGACTTGCCCGAGAACAGTGAAAATTTTAAGCACCAAGACTCGTGTCTTCTTTGGTTTAGAACTTAGAAGAGGCGATAGAGTAATGAATATTGAACCATGGTACTCCACTTACCAGTGAAAACAAACCTGAATTTTTGCATGTAGCCTTTCAGGAATAACAACCGATGGAACTGCAGTGACTTGAAAAGGACTGGCAAAACTTCCAAGTTTTAATCTTGAAAGCCCAGAAATTTGCACACGATCGCATTGCATGTCACTGGCTCCAGAAAGTGGGGATGGAAAAACATCTTCAGCTGGGTGCTCGAGGTCAATACCTATCATTTGCAATGATGAGATTTTATCCAAGGACATTAACTAAAAGAAGTGCAACAAAAAAAGACATAAATGTAACAAATTTATGGCACAAGATGCTAATTAACCAAACTATATCAAACAAATCATTCAATGCTCAGTTAAATTAGCACGTTATAACAGCAAACATAAAATAGAATCAATATGCAGGAAAAACAATCAAAGGAAATTTTGTTATTACGTCGAGAACTTCTATTTCCTGCCCATACAAAAAAAATTTCAATGAAAGAGCATTAAAGTAAGCATGACATAAGGATCTTGAACGTCCCCACAAATAAATCAAATACGAAACTCAACCGAAAAAACATAAGACGCTCACTGAACCACGACAGATGACCATAATAAAGAGACATCTTGATGATAAACCACAGTGCATTGATGGGGAGATAAAAAAAACTCACAATTGGCATACTTATAAACCCTAAAACCTACTTCTCCATTTTTCCTAAATTGAC
>JAOANK020000084.1:2506146-2516500 GCA_026257165.2 Telfairia occidentalis
TTTAATTTTAATTTTTGATTTTAAAATTAAATTAATAACTCCCCTGCTATTCTGCAGGGGAGTGGAGACGTGGGGGGTAAACCCCTTCCTATTGATAAATTTCCCATTTTTGGGAAATCGATCGATCGCTCGCCGAAAAAAAATCACGCTCTCTCTCAAATTTTTCCTCTCTCGATAAACTTCTCTGCAATTTTGGGATCCCACAATCTCAATCTGATCCGATCGCCCTTGAGATATTGCGAGGAAACGAATTGGTGGTGTTCTTGGGAATCTACAAAGGTAATTTATTCCGATCGCTCAATTTGACGGTTCTATAATTTAATTCTATTTTTTTTTATCCCATCTCAAAGACAAAAAGCGATAAATTGCTTCCGCATTTGAGATTCAATCCCTTCAGGCAAGACATACATCAATATCAAATATTTAAGAACACCCTTTAAACAATTCACTTCAATAGAGATTACTTCAATTCTAAATCAATTCAATAACTTCATCCTTAATCCTCACCTAAAAATGATTAGTTGATGCTACAATAACGAAAAGATAGAAAAACTAATAAAGATAGCATTGAGTTCATAAAGACAATTGATATGAAGAAAAGAATAATGCAGAATTTTGTGCTCCAATAAAGATTCTCAATAAATTTTCTTTTTTGCTTTTGCCTTCATTGACAATGTTTATTCTGTTGGTTTTTTGGCCCTTCATCTCAAATTAATTAATTAATGAAATTTTGATGATAACAAATCTGATTTTTATTTATTAACAATTTTGGTATTTTGAATAGTACATTACGTAGAGCTCGAAACTACGGTTTCGTTCCTTTTGAATCACCCAAATCAGAGCTCGAATTAAAAAGTTATGGCCAAAACAAGTTTGACGGAAAATATTCGTGGTGGATGACGTGGGAGATGAATGATGGAGGACCAATCAGAATTGGACACGTGGCGAGCTGAAGAGGATTGATGCAGATGAAACATGTGTTGACATGTGGTAGAAGTTCGTTTTTAAAAAAAATTAGGAAACAGAATTTCAAACGTAATATACATATACATTATTTTTATATTATTTTATTAGAGCCAATGAGAGAGCCACTATTTGTGCGTGTGGGTGCGTGTGCATGCGTGCTTGTGTGCATGTATGTGTGTGAGTAAACATTAACTTTCAATTTATTTTAAAAAAAATAAGATAATGGAAAATTGGTGTGCTTGACCCAGCCACGCGTGTGTGAAAACCACGTCCCTGCTGCTTCAAGCCCGCACACATGTGAATCGCTTTTCTTCTTTCATGTGTGTAGCTTGGAGATCTTTTTTAAATTGTTTTAAATTTTTTCTCCAATCTTTTACTATTAAATCTTCAATCTTGATTTTTATTTACTCAAGTTTTAGGGCTAAAATTGAACCTGGTTCCAAAATTAATTTTTACTAAAATTTTCTCTCTTTTTTAAACAAATCTTTTTCTCACCCAACAATTTTATAATTCTCATTTTTCTCCAAAACCGAAAGTCTCCATTGTTTCTCTCTCAAAGCTCTCAATTTTTTTTTATCTTATTCTTGTGAGAGAATTATTATTGTGAGAAGTGAGAATTCTTGTGAACAAAATTTGTAAATCAACTCTATTTAGAGAGTTTATTGAGTGTGTTCTTTAGCTTCCAAATTCTTGTAAGATTTCTCTTTAGCCCGCTAAAAAGGGTGTTGTAACGATTTGATCCTCAACCGTGGAAATGATCATCTTTACCAGTTAGACTCTGAGTCATGAAAAGAGTCGAGAGTTTTTGTTCAAATTTTCAAGAAGTGCATGGGGAGTGGAGTAGGTCGAGTTTAACCGAACCACTATAAAATTACGGTGTTACTTTGTCTAACTCTCACCTATTTATTTTTGCAATTAAATTAATAATTTATTGCATGCTCTAAATTGCTATTAATTATTTGTTGATTGATAGAATTTATTTTCTCCTATCTATTACCAATTCTTTGTTTTAGAATTAATTAGGGTTTTTATTGTCGCTTATAAATAGTGTAATAATTTGTTAAATTAGGCCCATAGTAAAAAGTTTAAATAGTCTTAATTAATCTTATTCACCTCCTTCTAGAGTTGTCATATCTATCTATCGATTGGTATTAGAGCGAGGTTGCACTTCTTAAAATTATTTTTCTTGATAAACTTAATTGTTAGGGCTTTATGGAAAACTTTGTAAATGAGTTTATTAAAGGCCAGTCTACTTCTAGACCTCCTTTTATTGATGGCTCAAATTATGCATATTTGAAATCTAGAATGAAAATTTATTTGCAATCTATTGACTATAATTTATGGTTAATTGTTGCTAAAGGTATTTTTGTTCCCATGAAGAGAGTAAATGATATTGATATGCCTAAATTAGAAAAGGAGTGTGATGAAAAATAAATGAAAAAAAATGCTCTTTTAATTCCTTTCATAAGTAAAAGGATGGATTTAAGGGGCCATCTAATTTTTGGGAATCTAGACAATCGAAATTTTCAGATGTCCAGACTTATAGATGTCTGGAATTGTAGATGCCCGACAAGTTAGATGACCATGTTTGTTTTGAAGGGATAATTTATAAGAATGTGCAGGAGTATTTAGATTACTATGTTTGTTTTGAAGGATTTGTGTATGAGAATACCACGAGATTATGTATTATACCAATAATGCCCTTATCAATTTTTAGGTATTTTATCTAAATATAAAATATAAATATAGTTAATTGTCAATTATATTATCTAAGTCCATGAATACAATAATTTCATTTTAAATATAATATAAAAAGTTAGAAATAAAAAAATTAATGAAAGAAGATAAATATATGAAAGAAAAAAGAAGGGTAAAACCATCATTAGAGGATGCCCTCGACATGAGAATCTTAAAATCCCATGTTTCAAAAGGGCATCCGAAATTGGATAGATGCTCTATGATCTGGGCACTCTAGATACCCAGGTATCTAAGATTATCCCAAAACGAACGGGGTAATCTAGATGCCCAACCCATGGGACTCTTGGATTCCCACAAAACAAACACCCTCTAATAAAATATCCATGTGTACTTCTGCTACAGAAGTTGGAATACTCTTGAAGTTACTTGATTGCATCATTGAGTTTCTGCAAGTGTACGAGTCAGTTTTAGTATAGTGAAATTGAGTATTGAGTGTCGTCCTCGGGATTAGGTTTCCAGTTTGATTAAGTACCACATTTACTCACACCTTATTTTATTTAGGAAATTGAAAAATAAGATAAAAAAAAACTAATTACACTACTTCTGCTCCTAATTAACTAGAGGTGACATCTAGAGAGCATGCCTTAAAACTGAATTTTCGTGCATTGGACAATACACTTGATTAACACAACAAACTATTCTATCAGGCAACAATTATAAGCTGGGAATAATCTAATGTTTAACTTCCTCTCTCGAGCTCAGCTAGCCGCTCACTAATATGCAGACTCAACCTCTCGGTCTATTACCTACACACTAGCATGACATTACAAATTTTTCACTAACTATCACCCCTTAGAAGAACTATTATGACCCCTTCCTCTCCCGAGCTCAAGGCAATCTCGCTTGTCATTACGGTTCACTAATAATCCCCTTAGAGACAACAATTTATGCCTCTATTAGTAAACCCCCACTTTCGCACGATGATTTACAACAATCTTGCATTCGATAATCTAATCTAAATTTTACTCTCTCGAGCTAAAACTTAAATTACTAAATCAATTTAATCTTTGATCAGAAGATTAAAAACATTAGACATACAAATTCATAAATGAAAAGCTACAAGATAAAAGTAGTCCATAGCATTAAACAAACAATAAAAATGTCACAAGATGTTACAAAACAGTCTAAGGCAGAGTGTAGCTACTCAAATCTACAGTATAAAATAGAGAATCCTTAGATAAGACTACAAATTGAAACTAAATTTGCAAAGGGTAAAGAAAAATGTAAAAGATGCGTGCCACACTTATCCTTGTCGTGAAGCCCACAATCTCGAGCCTTGGATCACTCTAAAAGCTCCATGAGAATCCCCTCTTCCTCTAAAAAATTGAGCTCTAAACCGTAACTTCTTCTCTCCAAATGGCTTCCTCCAAATCGTACAAGGAAATTTGCTTTTAAAATCAATTCTGTCGACAGCGTCAAGACGTTTGGGGAGGCGTCTCGACGCTGCACTCATTTAGCTCAAAATACGCTTGGTGGAAGTATCGCTTAGGGAAAACCAAGTGGTAGCGTTGAGATGCTTGGAGTAGAGTCTCAACTCTACTTTGCAAGCAAATGGGCAAGGGGTGCGTGCGTGCGGCCACTAATGGTGTTGAGACACCCTGGCAACGTTGTGAAGCATGTGCAGTAGGGGCTGGAGCGTGCGTGCGCGCGACATGTGCAACCAAATTTGGTCATTGAGACAACGCCGCTTCTTCTTCACGCGTGGGTGTGCACATGCGATGGCGCTTTCCAATAAGCATTTGGGCATCTCAACACCCTAGCCCAACGTTGAGATGCTGCACCCTCGAGCCATCACTTGTTTTGGCCCCTTTTTTTCGTTCTTTGGCCAAATGTACTCTTCTTAGGCTCATTTTTTGACTCAAAAAGCCCCAAATTCATTTTTCGAAAAAATATGCTCAGTTCCTACAAATTAACAGATAAACTCATGAAAGTTCCAAAATTAAACCACAAAACTAGCTAAAATGAAGCCTAAGGATAACGCATTTTGTGTGCTATCATTAATCATGAGATAACGACTACTACAAAATTGACTTTCCATGACGCCACAAGTAAATAAAAGAAAGTGAATGAAATAAAAAAAAATGTCACAAACACAATAATATTAGGGAGAAATATTATAAATTACAAAATATAAAAAATTACTCCCTCAGATTCTCTTCATCTGATTCAGCTAAGACCACCGTCGTGCACTAGTCTCCCCCATGGAATTCTTAAATCCTTTCCACGGTTGAGGATCTAAAATTAACAAATCAAGTCAAAGAGTCTAATATTAGCATGCTTGTTCGTAGTTATGAATTATTTAAGATGGATGCTAATGAGTCTTTTACCAATACATATACTCAATATACTAACATTATAAATGCTTTGAAGGGTAGGTAAAGAGTATACAACATCGAAAAATGTTAGGAAAATTCTTAGGTCTTTACCTAAGAGTTGGGAAGTAAAGGTGATGACAATCCAAGAAGCAAATGATCTCACCAAACTTCCATTGGAGGAACTCATTGGCTCTCTCATGACACATGTGATTACCATGGAGGAGCACTTGGAAAATGAGTCCAAAAAGAAGAAAAGCATGCCTTAAAAACCATCTTCTTAAATGTTGACTCCGAAGATGAGGATGCTCTTAATGAAGATGACCTTGCTTATCTTTCACATAAGTATAAAAATTGCATTAAAAGGAAGAAACAATTCAAGAAGCATTTCTCCAACCAAAGAAAGTCAAAAGGTGAAAAGAATAAGAAGGATGAGGTAATTTGATATGAATGCAAGAAACTAGGTCATATAATAACTTATTGTCCTCTTCTCAAATTATCCAAGAAATCCAAAATAAGGCAATGAAGGCTACTTGGGATGATAGTGATGAAAGTGAAAGTGGAAGTGAGGATGAAGAAATAGCAAATTTTTGCTTCATGGCTGATAGTGACAAGGAAAATGAACAAGATGACAAGGTAACTTTAGATCCTTATTATAATGAATTATTTGAATCTTTTAAAAATATGCAAAATGACTTAAAAAAGTTTGGTTCCAAATATGTTATGCTTAAAAGAAATACCATACTTAAACTAGTAAGAATAAGTCATTCCTTGATGAAATTATTTGCTTAAAAGAGAATGAACATGATATTGTAAATGTGGAAATGAATGTCTCTTATGATAAGCATGCTTTTGATTGTGATGAGAAAATTGCCTTAGTTGATAAAATTGGATTTCTTGATCATGTTAGTTGTGAAAAAGATAACATGATTAAATTGCTTAAGGAAAAGGAATAAACTTCTTTGCAAGAACTTATAAGGCTAAGGAGTCCATTAAAAAGTTGACAATAGGTGCTCAAAGATTAGATAAAATAATTGAAGTAGGCAAGTCTTATGATGATAAGAGAGGTTTAGGCTATATTGATGAATGCTCTACTTCTTCAAGTTCTAAAACCATTTTTTGTTAAGGCATCTCCTATTCTGCCTAAACTAAATATGCCTAAGGTTGTGCCTAAGCATACTAAAGCTAGCTTTGTGCCTATATGTCATCATTGTGGTGTTGAAGGTCATATTAGACCTAAGTGCTTCAAATTGAAATATGCTCATACTATTTCTTCAAGAAGAAATTTTCTCAAATGACAAAGTTTTACAATGCTACAAGAAAGAATTTATCTAAGAAAAGTAGAGTGCATAAATTTATTGTAAGAGATAAATCATTGCATAATGTTGTTTGCTTCTCATGTGACAAGTATGGACATAAAGCTTATTCTTGTTACTTATCTAAATCTCATACTTTTAATGCCAATGCAGAAAAGAAATGAATCCCTAAGTTTGTTGCTAACCTTCTAGGACTCAAACAAGTATGGATACCAAATGATTAAACTTGAACCTTTTTGTTTGTAGGTGTGTTTGAAAGCTTCCAAGAAGAACAAATGGCACTTGGATAGTGGTTGCTCTTGGTAAAGGACGAGAGACCAATCCAAGTTTGTTTATTTTTCAAAAAAAGGATGGATGCTTAGTAATTTTGGTGACAACAAGAAATGTAAAATAATTGGTATATGGTAGTATAAGTAATGATTCTTCTACTTTAATTGAAAGTGTGCTTTTAGTTGATGATTTAAAGCATGATTTGCTTAGTATTAGTCAATTGTGGGATAAAGGCTTTACAATTGTGTTTGATAAGAAGAATTGCATTATTGAAAATGTTAGTGATAGGAAAGTTTTGTTTGTTGGAAATAGAGATGAAAATGTGTATACTATCGATTTCAATGATTACCTTATTAGTGATAAATATCTTTTGACTTTGCATGATGATTCTTGGTTATGGCATACTAGGACATAAGGATGACAACGAGGCGGGGCTGGGGATGCATTCTCCATCCTTAGCCCTGCGAAGAATTTTAATTCCCATCCTCGTCCTTGTCCTGAAAAATTGGAGGTGGGGATGGGGTGGGGATTCCCTATCGGGGATGGGTTCTTCATAGAGATTCTCCACCATGGTTTTTGTTTTCTCCTCGCACGCACTTAAGTTATTATTGCTAATACCAAAGAAAAAAAAAGTCAATTTTTACCCATAAGCATCTCAAGTTATATCAATTTCTTTAAATTGCACCTTAAACTTAGATAATTGTTGCAATCTTAACCTTAAATTTGAAAAATTGTTGAAAGTTTTACCATTGAATAAATTTTTATTTGAAAGATTATGAACAAATGTATTCTTATATGCGTTTAATAAATTATAAAACATATGTATGATATAAAATCGATAAGATTTTAAAGAAACACAACATTAGAGCTAGATTAATGTTGAAATTTTTTAGTTTTGGTAAAGTGTTACTTAATGGTTAATTTACACATTAATTAAACTAAATTTTGTACAATTCTTGATTTCATAGAAATTAGTGAGTTTATGAAGATTTTTAAATTGTTTTTTGTTTAAAGTAGTGAGTTAATTAACAAAAATTGAATAGAGAGTTAAAATTGTAACACTATCTAAGTCTAAGGTTCAATTTAATAAAATTGAAAGTTTTAGGTGAAAATTAATAAACTCAAGTTTAGGAGTAAAAGTTGATTTATTTTTCTTTATACTACTATATAAAAATTAATATTAAATATAAATATATATAATTAATTAATTAATTAAAAATTTTATTAAAAAAAAATAGAGCGGTGGATCCGATCCTCGACTGAGGCCCTTATTAAACTCTCCAATTTGACCCTGTCTCCAGTCAAACAGGGCGGGCGGGGACCTGACCCTACGCGAATTTTTGCCATCTCTACTAGGATATACTAGTATGCACTTAATTTTAAATATTTCCAAGAATTCTTTGATTAGAGGTCTTCCCAAGTTTAAATTTGAAAAGGATAAAGTTTGTGATGCTTGTCAAATGGGTAAGCAAACTAAGTCCTCTTTCAAATCTAAAACTATGATCTCTACAACTAGACCCCTTCAACTAGTACATATGGGCTTATTTGGCCCTTCTAGAATTGCTAGTTTTGTAGGGAACTATTATGCATTTGTGATAGTTGATGATTTTTCAAGTTAGGTTTTGATGATAAAACATAGTTTTGTTATTTTTGCAAAAAGAGTTCAAAATGAAAAAGAATTTTTTATTTCTAAAATTAGGAGTGATCATGGAGAAGAATTTGATAGTATTGGATTTTCTCATAATTTTTCCTTTCCAAGAGCTCCTCAACAAAACGGTTTGGTTGAAAGGAAAATCATACTTTGAAAGAATTTTCTATGTCAATGTTACCTAAGTATTTTTTGGCAGAAGCTCTTAACACCACTTGATACGTTTTAAATACAGTTTTGATTAGGTCTTTTTTAGATAAAACCCCTTATAAACTTGGCATAATAAAACCTCAAATATTGGGTATTTCAAAGTTTTTGGTTCCAAATATTTTATTTTGAACAACAAAGAAAAGCTTGGAAAGTTTGATTCTAAGATAGATGCTGGTATTTTTTTAGGTTATTCCTCTACTAGTAAAGCTTATGGAGTTTTCAATATGAGAACTTTAGTAATTGATGAATCTATGCATGTAGTCTTTGATGAATCTTGTAATAATGTTTCTAATGAGTCTATTTGTAGTGATGACTTAGAAAGAAATTTGGGAGATTTACTTATAAGTGACAAAGGCAAGAAAATTGTTTCAAGTAAGCAAGAAGTGAGTTTCAATGAAAAGAAGAAAGATGGGTCTTCATCTATGCCTGAGGAGAGGAGGTATGCTCCATCCCATCCCAAAGATTTAATTCTCGATGATTCCCAATAAGGTGCGAAAAAATCTTTCCTATCCGAATATATTTAATAATCTTGCTTTTGTTTCTCAATTTGAACCAAAAAGCTTTAAAGATGCCGAGAATGATGAGTTTTGAATTTTAGCTATCCAAGAAGAATTGAGTCAATTTAAAAAGAACAAATTTGGGAATTAGTTCCTAGGCCTTCAGATGCTTCTATAATTAGAACTAAATGGGTATTTGGAAATAAGATGTATGAAAATGGTAATATCATTAGAAATAAAGCTAGAGTTGTAGCCTAAGGTTATTGTCAAAAGGAAGGAATAGATTATGAAGAAACTTTTGCACCCGTTGCTAGATTAGAAGCTATTGGAATGTTATTTGCTTTTGCTTCTCATAAGAATTTAATTTTGTATCCAATGGATGTAAAAAGTGTCATTTTGAATGGTTTTATTATGGAGGGAGTTTATGTGGAACAACCTCAGAGTTTTAAAAGTTTTGATTTGCCTAATCATGTCTTTAAGTTGAAAAAGACTTTTTTGATTTAAAGTAAGCTCCAAGAGCTTGGTATGATAGGCTTATAAATTTTCTTATTGAGAATGACTTTAAAATTGGTAAAATTGATATTACTCTCTTTATTAAGGCTAAAGATAATGATATGCTTTTAGTGCAAATATGTATGGATGATATTATCTTTGGTTCTACTCATCCATCTTTATGTGAAGAATTTTCTAAGTGTATGCATAGTGAGTTTGAGATGAGTATGATGGGAGAACTTAGTTTCTTCCTTGGACTCCAAATAAAAAAACTCAAGAATGAAATCTTCATAAGTCAAGAGAAATACACAAAAAATTTGCTCAAGAGATTCATATTCAATGAAGGTAAAATTGCAAAAACTCCTATGAGCACATCCACTAAACTTGACAAGAATGGAAAAGGTAATTGTGTGGATGTAAAAGTTTATTGAGGTATGATTAAATCTTTACTTTATTTAGTGGCTAATAGACGTGGTATCATGTTTAGTGTAGTGTGATAGATTTCAATATTTTCCTAAAGAATCACATTTGCATGTCGTTTAGAGAATTTTTAAATATTTTCTTGAACTATTGATTTAGGTTTGTGGTATCCTAGAAATATTAAGTTTAATTTGGTAGATATTCCGATGCAGATTTTGGTGGTAGTTTACTTGATCGTAAGAGTACTAGTAGAACTTGCCAATTTCTTGTTAGTTCCTTAGTATCTTGGTTTAGTAAAAAGCAAAATTCAGTTGCCTTATCCACTCTATTGAAGTGGAACATATTGAGGTAGCTAGTTATTGTGCTCAAATTCTTTGTACAAAACAAACTCTTTATGACTTTGAATTAAAGTTTGATAATGTGTCTATCTTTTTGTGATAATACTAGTGCTATTAATTTAACTAA